>ML807341.1:175096-212392 GCA_009831015.1 Picea engelmannii
TTTTGTTCAAGGGAAGTAATGACTTCCAAAGGTAGCTACAGCTTCCAAATGTAAAGGGAGGGATAAACCTCCAAGAGGAAGATAAAATCCTCCAATATAAATAGATATTTGAACTCTCTATCCTTGCCCCTTCCTTCCACCCAGGAATATATGAGAGATAATAAAACTGTATTCAATTCTGGTATGTTCATAAGACCCAACTTGTATAGAATTCCTTGCGCTCAATATTTAACATCTGATTTTGAAACTCCCACACAAGAAACTAAAGTCCTCACTCTTTCCAATGGAAGTGGTCCCACTACATTTGGATT
Organism: Picea engelmannii; assembly: GCA_009831015.1. NCBI lineage: Eukaryota > Viridiplantae > Streptophyta > Pinopsida > Pinales > Pinaceae > Picea > Picea engelmannii. Next base: position 175,408 of record ML807341.1, read on the forward strand.
CTGTATGAAAAAGTTATGACTATTTTACCCAGAACACCTGTTTTTTGACTAGTTTCAGGACTGGTCACAAACCCTATATTCCACAGAGTGTATCTCCATAATTATAGCGAATCAAGAGCTGAAATTTTTACCAGAGGTACCTGGATATGTCTTCTCAATACCATAGAAATTTCACCATCTGAATCGTTCTAGAAAAAAAGTTATAGCAAAAATGGTAAGATGACCTGAAAATAACATACCTTAGAACACATCATCGAAAGACTTCATCCTCCCTTGAAATCCGGCCTTCTTTTACTTCTTCTTCTCTCTGAAATTTGACTTGTATCAAATGAATGTATAATGATGTTTATTTATACCATTTATGTCACTTCCTTTTAACATTAGGGACGACCTGACACTTTCTTATTTTGTAATTCTTTTCTTTAATTATCTTCAGGGCCTACATGTACAATTCACTTTGTCATCTTCAAAAATTCATTTCTCCTCAACCATGAGGATCCACGTGACGTGCCACATACCACCGGAAACAGCATAATGTATACTATCCATCCATGGGTGTTTTATCTGCATGTGCATTTTCCTTCATGTCCAAATAACTTCATTAATCTTGTGGTCCAAAACCCATGGCTAGGGTTGACATCAATGACAACAACCAATCTTCCAACAACTTCCTCTTTCCATCGCCATCGTATATTTGTTCCAATGCTCATACAACGATGAACCTGTAAAAGAATTCAACCAACCAAAGTGATAGTAATAGCATGAACTCAATATAAACCTATGTATGTGATCAAGGAATCATACAATAAAACACATGAAGCTTTATAGGAAATAATCATATCACTGTATCATATTAAATGTGAAAGAGAGATTACAACCATGGACTTGATGTCATAAGGTCTCTTCCAACTATCCTTCGTTCCCCACACACTTCCACTCCAATAATTATAAAAGCATAGATCTAATAATATTCACAATCTATCTTGACAAAGGCAAAACTCAAAGAATACTCCAACCAAGATAATAATTCCAAGCCAAATCCAACTTAGACCTTCTCCATGAGAGCTCCTCTCCTTTTATAAGATGAAGAGGATAAGGTGAGGAGGTTAGGATGATCCCACTAAATCATGAAAGCAAGTAAGATCCAAACCACTCAGATGCCACCTCACCATGGAAGTTTCTCCTTCTAGAAGATTCAAGAAAACGCTCATTTTTCCCACGTGTAAGAATTCTTGCACCCTGCCTATAAAGCAGAGTGTGAACTCCTCATGACCTAGCTATGATGCATCCTGCATGAATTAGGCATTCTCGCACCCTAGCTATAATGCAGGCTGCAAACTTCCTTTTTTATAGGGTTTTTACAAAGGAAAATGCAACTTCTTTTCTCAGAAAAAATTCTTCTCCCTTCTTTCTTCAGGAACTCAGGCCACTGACCCCTCTGAAGACTACATATAGGTTTACATGATTAATGGTCATAGGGATGATGAAAATAATGCGTAACAAGAGGTATGATATGTTAGGTAATATTAGTATTGCATACTTTCAAATCTTCATAAATCCATGTGAATATGTCTTTGTACTATTTGAAAAGTGTAGTATATAGTTGTACCCCACTCTTTGTACAATAGGTACCCAGGTTAATTGTTTTGGGATTGTTCAATATTTTGATGTTGATTACTTGGTATTTCATGGAGGAGATATTCATCTTAGTATTGGTTGGTTTCTTGAACCTTTCTTATAGGCCGAATAACTTCTCCAAGGTTACCACTCCTTTGGGGATATTATTGCTCTCTAGATTTATTCCATATTCATAATCAACCATAGCCTTGGCATGTTCTTTGTCATTTAGGGTCATGTCACAAAGGTTCTCTCATTGGTTAATAATTAAAATATATGTTGATCTTAATTAAACTACTAATTTTGAACATTTTCAAGTAGTGTAGGCCTAAACAATAGTTCAACATAAAATTTATTAGCCACTGAATTTTCCAATTGGGTTAGGAAAGATGTTAAAATTGATAATGAATTAGCTTTTTCATTATCCTTCCAAGGTATGCATTGAATATTGAATGGATCAAATAAAAAATGTGAATCCCATACCAATTGTTGATAGTTTTTTAGATGAGACAAATTGCAATGAATAGTGTTTCTTACCGTTGGCTTTTATCTTCTACTTTATCATGTATCTATATTGATCCTACCTTATTGTCATAGATTGACCCAGGTTAAGATTTAACAAGCTCCCAACAAAATCCCTCTAAAACTATCGGCCCCTCTGGTAAACCATAAGGCAACGTAGCACACAGAGTGTACTGCATAGTCTCACCCGAGATAGCTCTATGGGTGGCGACAATAATCAGGAGTTTGCAACCTAGGAATGAGTGGATATCTGTGGTTATACTTTGTAATATTTATTTGTTCATTTTAACATTTCATTATAAAAGTCATTCATATTCATGCATGTGGAATATCAAATCTAACTATTTACTTCATTCATTCATCTAGCATTCAACACTAAACAACAATAGAGACACATACATTCAATCACATAACACATGTGTTACCTTGGTTCACCCCCTCCTGGGCTACGTCCACAAAGATATGGCTCTCAAGCTCTTTGTTATGGTTCAGTAATATGTCACGCCACGCGTGCTTACAATGTTGTATCTTACACTCTCACAGGCTCCTTGATCCCTTTGAGGCTGAATAGATCACACTAGGCTCCTTATCCCATGATATAACCCTCGAGATCTAGTTTCCCACTACTTCTCTAGCTCACCATCTTACTGAATAATACAATTATTACAACTCTATGCCATCCCTCTTCCTCTCATCCTCCTCGCCTCTCTTTTTATCCTCTAAGTACAACTTATTTATATTCTTGGCCCATCAACCATTACAATATATTGAAAAAACCCTAACCCTATCATCGTTAGGTCTTCCTTGCATGCACGCCTTGCATGCTTCCCTCACATGTATTGTTTTTCCTTCCAACTATCCTTTCTTCCTTTCATTCTTCTCTTCCAAAAAATAGCCTTTTCCATTGACTAGGTCTACATCCAAAATTCTCCCAACACTGACATGTGGCTTGTCCTAATCCACCTAAGATTTGTGAACTTCTTCAACAACTCCTGCAAGAGTTTGGAACTTATTTGTGATTTTCCTTACTTGTGTTTCTATAGAATTCCTACAGAAACCCCGATAGATCTAGAATTCTAGTTAAATTGAACACATACAATTTGATGATATTCAAGAGATGAGAGAAAAAAATTTCTCCATAAACCAGAGAATTATGTTAATAAAAAATGAATATACATGAGAAACCATCCTCAAAAAGAAGAGAGGAGGTGAATATGTAGAATTTCCAACATAGAAATTCTAGTCAAAAAAAAGCTAGAAAAAACTAAAATAGGTGTCATAAGCTAAGGGAGACCACATAGTTCGACCTAGACCACTAAAGAAACATTTCACACACTCATTAATTCCCACAAGAGTTAAGGGATGCGCATTATCTCACTTAAGCTCACTTAACTGACAAGAGAAGCAGTTCCAACTCACTTAACTGACCTGAAATAGTAGTTACTAATAATAGTAACGACAAAAATCATTAATTAAGGAATAAATATCTCACTCAAAGAGGAGGTAAGAATTCCCCAATAATGGAGGAGTTTTTTCATGGGGGAGTTCGAATAAATCATGAATAAATCAGAAAAATCAAGAAAATCAAGAACTGAGAGTTGAGTCTTGATCTAAAAATAACAGTTTTCCCTAAAATCTAGGGATGAGACACCCTTATTCTCTATGTGGCCAAATTAGGTGAAATAAAGTGTGATGGAATGTATTAACCAATATATAGGATTATAATCTAGGTATAAACTAATTTAATTTAAGGTTATGCTCCAACACCCCCCCTTAAGCCTAACTGTAATGACAAAAAAATTGAGTCCCGACAACTTGGCCATTTTAGGTACTCATTACATAAAAGAACTCCTCATGAAAAGGGGAAAGAGGGAAAACCTCGTGGGAAACCCCCTCCCCAAAAAAAGAGGAAAAAAAAATGTTGAGTGGCCAAAAGTGACCTACTCAGTTGTCTCCACCACTCCAAGCATAGCTCTCAGTTCTGAAAATTTCTTTTCAGTGAAGGACTTGGTGAAGATGTCTGCAACCTACTTCTCTGTGGGGAAGTACTGCAATGAAATGACTCTTTCATAGATCAGCTCATGGATGTAATTCATGTGATGAACTTCCCATCTGCGAGAAGCGGCAATGGCCAAAACTAGTCAAATGGAGTCCATTTTTGCAACATGTGTAAATGTCTCTATGTAGTCTATGCCATGTACTTGTGAGTATCCTTTTGCGAAAAGTCGAGCTTTGTAATTTATGATCTCACAATCTAAAAAAATATTTGTTTGATATATCCATCGGCATCGAACAAGATTTCTTCCTTTCGGAAGTGGAACCAAGTCCCATGTGTTGTTGTCCATAAGAGCAGAGTACTCTTCATCCATGGCAGCCTCCCAAAGTGGGTTTCCAGCAACCTTAGAGTGTGACTGTGGACCTGAACCAAGTGTCATATAGAAATGTATGGGCACCAAAGGTTTTGTGGCATCCATGGCTTGAGGAGCCCCACAAAACTGTGATCTAGTCCTTCTTGTATCCGCAGGATCACCAACTAGTTCACCCACATCTTGTAGGGTTTTCTCTGCCCAAGTTGACAACTAAGTTGAAGCAGCCATGAATTGATCTTAATCCTCTATATCAGACCCAAAATTATGCTCTGATGGCTTCTCTGAAGTGCTCGAAGAAGTTTCTGACTCCTCCTCATCAGTGACAACAAGCGGTTCCTCGACAGGGTCTTCTGAAAAATCATGCAGTGAATCTTCTTCAAACTTCACACTTCGAGCTAGAATGAACTTTTCAGTGTGAGAGTCCAACAATATATATCCTTTGAAACCTTGAGGATATTCAACAAATATGCATTCAACACTTTGAGGCTCCAAATCCTTCCTCTTATCTGTCGAAATGTGAGCCCATGCTCGTGAACCAAAAGTACGAAAGTGCCACACTTTCGGTTTCTTACCGGTCCAACATTCAAAAGCAGTGGTGCCTTTGAGTGATTTGTGAGGAAATCGGTTCTGAATGTATGTTATACAATTAATAGCTTCATCCCATAGCTTGGGAGCTAATGATTTCAACTATAGCATACAATTGGCCATCTCTTTTAAGGACCAGTTTTTTCTCTCCGCAACACTGTTATGTTGTGGTGTATATGGCACTGTGTGTTGTAGTTGTATACCTGCATCAATACAAAGTTTCTGCACATATCTGTTGACATACTACCCCCCATTATCAGTATGGAGTATCTTAATCTTACACCCAGACTCATTCTCAGCAAGTGCTTTAAATTCTATAAGGCATTCAAATACTTCTGATTTTAATTTCAAAAAAATACCCAAGTAAAGCGAGAGAAATCATCTATGAAGGTGAGTACATATCGAGCCTTATTGATTAAAGGATGTGGGAATGGTCCCGTGATGTCACTGTGAATCATCCCAAGAGGTGCATAATCTCTCTGTTCCTTCCCTTTGTCAAACTTTTGCGCTGGATGCTTGCCAAAAATGCATCCTTGACATACACCGCTTGTGAATTTAATAGTTGGCAATCCTTCTACCATGTTTTCCTTGTTGAGTTGATGCAAGTAATTATAGTTTAGATGGTAAAATATTTTATGCCATAACCTAATAATATTATTATATTGTGACAGAAATACAATGCTAATATATTTAGGAACAAATTGGGAGAAGAAATGCAAACGAGAACCGTGATCTGCAATTCCATGTGCAAGATGTGAGCCTGTGGAAATGTCGATAGTCACTGCGGAGTCTGGAGTGAAATCCACCTTCCTTCCAGAGCCAGAATAAGTGATATGATATATTGATAGAATATTTTTAGACAGCGAGGGAACATGAAGAACATTTGTGAAGCAACCCCCTTCAAGATCAACAATTCATTCTCCGCACACCTTTGCAGGTGTGGCATCTCCCAAGTAAATTGGGGATTTGGTGCTTTCTTCGATGGAGGAAAATTAATACTTTGATGAAGCAATATGGTTTGATGCACCTAAATCAAGGATCCAATATTATGGAGTGGATGTGACAGCCATTAAATCATGACCATCTCATGCTCTCCCTCCCGTTCTGTTATCATCTTTCCTCTTTTCATTTTCGGGCACCGTGAGATTGTGTTGTTGCAATTGCTTAGCCATCTCATCGATAGTCTTCCTCATGCAATTTTCTTCGGGATGAAAACCTTTGGAACAGTATCTGCAAAGTTTTATTTCCTTCTTCTTCTTACCCTTAGGCTCAGAAGAGTTATCTGAAGATTGTGTGGATCTCTCCTTCTTCGATTTAGGAAATTTACCCGTTCCTTTTTTCTTGTCTTTTCCACTGCTCTTTGGAGAATTAGTAGCCACAAGTGCTTGGTTCTTGGAACACTTGATGGAACCCATTTGGAATAACTTATCTTTCTCTTGATTCAATTCTTCAATTAAATCATTCAATGGAAGCATTTTCCATTTTTCCTGAGTCAATTTAGATGCTTGAAAAGATGACACAAATACAGAATATTCAGGGCCTAGTTTCAAGAGAATTGAAAGGATGAGTTGATCTTCCTCTTTCTTGACTCCACATGAATTAAGTTCAACAAGGAGGGATTTGAACTTGGTGAAGAATTCTTGTAGGTTTCTTAAATGAATTGGACTTAGGGATATGAGTTCATTCTCCAGTTGATGCACTCACATTGCATCCTGCTTGTCAAATAGTCCTTCCAAAGTGGTCCAAACCACATCGGGAGTAGTGGCTCCACTGACATGAAAGAGGAGATATATGGAAATTTATAGGCATATCATCCCAATTGATTCATATAATTTATTGAAATACTTTATCTTCTTCGCTGCAGCAGTCGGTTCTTTCTCCATTCCCATTGTTACCCTGTAAAGCCCTTTGCTTTGGAGGAGCAGAGAGATCTTTGTCTTCCATTTGAAGTAATTGAAAGGATTTAGAATGAGTTTTGTGGGATGAGAGAGATGCTCCATTGCTGATTTCTTCTCCTCCTGATGATCTATACCTGCAAATAAAACCATGTACAATCCACTAGATTCAATCTAGCTCTGATACCATGTAGAATTCCTGCAGAAACCCCGACAGATCTAGAATTCTAGTTAAATTGAACACATACAATTTGTTGATATTCAAGAGATGAGAGAAATTTTTTTCTCCATAAATCAGAGAATTATATTAATAAAAAATGAATATAAATAAGAAACCATCCTCAAAAAGAAGAGAGGAGGTGAATATATAGAATTTCCAACATAGAAATTCTAGTCAAAAAAAAGCTAGAAAAAACTAAAATAGGTGTCATAAGCTAAGGGAGACCACATAGTTAGACCTAGACCACTAAAGACACATGTAACACACTCATTAATGCCCACAAGAGTCAAGTGATGTGCATTATCTCACTTAAGCTCACTTAACTGACAAGAGAAGCAATTCCAACTCACTTAACTAAGCTGAAATAGTAGTTACTAATAATAGTACCGGCAAAAATCATTAATTAAGGAATAAATATCTCACTCAAAGAGGAGGTGCGCATTCCCAAATAATGGATGAGTTTTTGCATGGGGGAGTTGGAATAAATCATGAATAAATCATAAAAATCAAGAATAAATCAAGAAAATCAAGAATCGGGAGTTGAGTCTTGATCTAAAAATAATAGTTTTCCCTAAAATCTAGGGATGAGGCGCCCTTCTTCTCTATGTGGAAAAATTAGGTGAAATAAAGTGTGATGGAATGTATTAACCAAGATATAGGAGTCTAAGCTAGTTATAAACTAATGTAATTTAGGTTTATGCTCCAACAGTTTGAACCTGCGTGGTCTTTTCTTTGAGCACATCCAATACTTGCGTTGTAATCTCTTCATTGATCATCTCTGCGCACTCTGCCTGAGTTTGCACCATGTTCTTATTTTCCTCCTCTTCCTGGGAAATGACTTCTGCTGCTAGATCTTGGAGAAGTTCCATTTGATCTTGTCAATCATTATTTTGTGTCTACACAGCTATAAGATCTGCTTGCAGTTTCTTCATGTCTTGTAATCCTTTGAGGCACTCAATTATCTTCATCATTTTCTACCTTTGCTTGAGGTCCTGGATAGTTGCGCTTATATTTTCCTCTTCCTGGTCCCACTGCTGGACCTGTTGATCCTCCTCCATATTTTCCCATAGTTGTGTTTCTCTATTGAACAAGTCGACAACTATGCTTACTTGTCATCCCATTTCCTCCATCTGCCCTACTGCTTCCTACTTCCTTTGTTCCTTCACCTTTGGGGGAGTGGTAGGGATGAGTTGTTCCTAGAGGTTCTCGATATCCTTCATGTATTGATCGATTGTTTTCACAATCTGATCAATTTTCTGCATTGTTGTGGGCTCTGCGATTTGTGCGCTTTTCGAAATTCTGTCATAGGCTACAACCAATCGTTGCTCAAGCCTATCCACATCAAATTTCTCATCTTTGGTCTCAAGATTGAATTGCTCTAGCACCAAATCCAAATCTTCTATGTTGTCCTTCATGTGCTTCAAATCTTTTATGTATGTGCATGCACGCGACTGTACCTCCTGCGCGACACTAACTTGCAGTTTATATAGATCCTTGGTTGGTATCCACCCCATTACAAACTATATTTGTGCTAGGTATTTCAAGGGTGTATGGCCTACAATCCCATCCATGCGCAACATGTTGGGTGTAACGTGAAAATTTGAGCTCACATGTGTTATTGTCTGGATCATATCCTGCTCGCTCAAGGCAAGCTTGTCTCCTACTTCTGATGTTGCGGGGACTGACTCTATTCCTCTACCTACCCTTTGTGTTTCTATGATCTTCTCTGGGAGATGCCTCATGTTAGCCATCTCATCTTATATACAGTCCCTTTGGTGTTGGGAATATTCAAATTCCTCAACTGCCCGGTCATGGACTCTTTCAGCCACGAGGTCCACATCATCCTCGGTGATTGTATATTCCAGTGGTGTTTTGTGTGAATTATCCTTCTTACGTGCACCCCCAGTGTTTATGATCGACCTCTTGGTCTAGCCTTGTTCTTGTTGGGTATCACTTGATGTGGTCCCATGTGCTGTCTCAGCCTCTTTTTCTTGTTCCTGCTGTGCCAGGGTGGTGTCCTTTTATCCCACCTGGTTACCTTTCTTTGGAACACCCCCTTTCTTTTGTTTTGTCGGCTTCTGACTTGGATTTGGCTTCATGGGTGAAATTTTATCTCTAACAGGTGTCTATTCCTTCCTTAAATCAACCTCCTTATCTGTGGGCATCTCTTGAATCGGGACTGGAACTCTCTAGTCATCTTGCCAATCCTTGATGGCCTTCTTTACATCCTCTTCTTTGACGCAGTATCACAGTTGTAGCCATTCCTTCTGGGGATACCTTTGTGCTTGGATCCATACTGTATGCCTCATCTCTTTGAATTTGACGATGTCCTGATATTGCACGACCACTTCTGGAATAATCCACCAAGTGTTGGCAATGCTTTCCTGTAGGTCGTTGTAATACCCCACGAACATGCATGCATTTTCACTTTTGGTTTTGGAGTATGAAGTTCTCCCCAATGATATGTATCGCGTTGCGTGACAATGAGTGGTTCGCTCACAAAAGTATGTATACTTAGGCTCCCTCCATCCGACCAAGGCGATCAGGATGAGTAGCGAAGAGTAGTGGAACTTTGTCCCCAGGTCCTGCACGTATTTGCAATCCTCAAGGAATAGGTTTAACAAGTATGGGTCCCATCTAAACATAGTGTCCTATGTGCACTATTATGTAGCTGCAACGACCCTAGAAAGGATTTCCTCCTTGTAGCACTCCCTGAGCAACTTGAATTCCATGAGTTTGGTGGACAACCTTGTTGTTACCTCACTGATGCGCTTAATGATGATTCTGCACAACCCTCTTTCTGTGCCATATGTCTTCTTCAACTCCTCGACCAATGACTTCTCCTTTTTCTTCTCATCAAGGAATTGCATGGGACTCTCCCCCCAAGATGGAATCCCTGTAATAAAATGAATGAGCTATACGTCTATCGAGACAGGATCTTCCACCCATAGGTATCCTCCATGGGTAACTGCCATCAGCTGCTTGACGTAGTTATTTACATTGCGACCCTTCCAAAATGTGGGATATTCAACAGATTTAGAATCCCGGTGTTGTCCAGTCCGACTTCCCACTGCTTCGGTTGGAAAATTGGATCGCCGAAGGGTACTATACCCATGTTTTCCAAGTAAACTTGCTTTGCAAATTCAAGAAACTTGTCTATGTCAGTCACATCATGGTCCGAGTATCATATTATTTCCACACATCCTAATAGGTTAGCTGTGATACGCACCCATTCTGGAATGCACGGTAAAAATATGGTTGTTGCAGCTTGCTTGCATGGTGATCTTGCTATTGGATGCTTTCCCTCCCGCTATGGTGGTTGACTCGAGGTTTCATCCTCCATTGTTCTCTATTTTGTGTATGCCTCTGGACGAACAGTGACATCTTCTACTACACCCTCCTATTGCTTCTTCAACGTTGTTGTGTGTGACCTTTCTAGTGCGGCTGCTTCTGTCTGGTTTGGGACCGTCCCACTAACTTTCGAGGCTTCTTCAGGGTTTAACAAAGGATTTCTTGTGTCCTTGTCCTTTTGGATCATTCCCACTTCTGACATATCATTGTCCATGCCCACTTATTTTGTTTGTTAGGTTTCCTCCACCACGGGTGTGGGGCTCCTTGGTTCCACATTGGATGAAGGGATTTCGTCAAAGTTGACGAATTCGGTAGTCCATGCTGGTTCTTGTTCGATTCCATGTGGTTGTTGCGGTGCTCTAAGTTTTCTTCAAGGTCGTATGCAGGCCTGTCTTGGTGCACTGAGCTTGGGTGGTTCCATGGCGATTAATATGGTCTCTGTTGATCTATTTTTTTCTGTAACTCCTGCTAGCTCGTGTTGATTAAGGTTGGTTGTCATTGATGTCAACCCTTGAAGAAAGCCCTGCAGCAAAATGGTTTTGGTAATGGACCCAATATTGTTTGATGTAAATATGAATCCTTATTTTATTGTCATGTTTGATAATAAGTAAATATGGATGAACTCCAAAGTGGTCCCCTTATGGTGAAATCCATCACGGGAAGACGCTTTGTGGAGTAAGAGAACCCATGCTTAATTATGGAATAATGAGATGAAGGAAAATGAATTTTTCAGGTAAAATATATTATATGGATAGTGCTTGTCATTCCATTTCTGGTGTTATGTGGAACATCACATAACTCCTCACGGTTAGAGAGTTATGGCCATGAGAAGTTGGAGACCCCAGGTTTGGGTAATGGACCCAAGTTTGTTTGATGGATAATGGTATGCGTTATGGTATATTTTCAGATAATAATATTCTATATGGATAGTACATGTCATTCCATTTCTTGTGGTATGTGGAACGTCACATAACTCCTCACGGTTTGAGAGTTATGGCCTTACAAAGTTGGAGGACCCTCATATGTCATCTAGAAGCCCCAAAAGGTCAAAATAGTCAAAGTGGTTTAAGAGATTTTAAAAGGTAAATAATAAAGTGAAGTAATGAGTGTATTATAATTCAAAGTGAATACAAAATAAATTATTTCAATAATAAATTTAATGGAAAAATTAGAAGTGGGTTAACCCTAAAATAAGGAAAGTGGGGCCAAGTGACCTAGAAGATGTTTTTAAGGAAGCTACTTGGAGAGTATAAATAAGAGGCAAGGCTATCTCATTTTAAAAACACTTGAGAATATTGAATATATATAGGTGTCTGAGGTAACCAAGGATATCTAAGCCTAAATTTTGAATGAAGGTGAAGAAAATAAGGCCGAAATGCAAGGAAGGATAAATTCTTTTGATGATGCTTTCTAAGGTATGTTATTTACAGGTCATCTCACCATTTTCATTATAATTTTTTTTCTATAATGATTCAGACCATGAAATTGCTATACCATTGAGAAAGAATATCCAAGTATCTGTTTTAAAAAATTAATCTTGTGGGTCATTGTATTTTTGGAGTTACACTCCGTGGAAAATAGGGTTTGTGGCTAGTCCTAAAACTAGTCAAAAACAGGTGGTTCGGGTAAAAACGTCATAAATTATTCACAACAGATCCAAATTTAGTGAAACAAAATGTGTTGGTTAGGGTACAGTATGTAGTATTTTTTTTCATAGTTTCATATCAATTCAACAAATATTCCATGCAGGGCACGCTCTACAAGGTCTCTCTCTAGAATAAGACAGAATCAACAAGGTACGCCATTTTTTCTATAAATCCTTTTCTGAGAAGTTCCAAGTAGTGAAACTTGGATTAATTGCATAGAAAACACAAAATAACATTGTGTATCAATTTCATATCTTTATACATTACAGGTACAAAGGTATGATTACTTCAAGTTAGGGTTGTTGACTAATCCAAAACTAGGCATGTGAGACTAAAGAAAAGTTTGATGAAAATGCTAGTCTATTGTTGTTAAAGTTAAGGAAGGTTTGGAAGAATGTGATCATATAAACCATGTCTATTATAGATATACAAATAGGATTTGGATGATGAATATGTTGAGGCATTTTGGTTGAGGTACATGTTGAGTACATGGTTGAGACAAGTAGTTGATGAGTTGGCACATACATGAAATGTATAGTTGATGTTGTTGGTACATATTGATGAGTCATAGTTGATGAGTAGTTTACACATGATTGGTACATACTTGGTACATGGTTCGATGCACTTTTTTATGGTATAGGTTTATTATAGGTTGTTTGGTACAGGTTGGTGCGTGGTTGATGCACTTGTTTATGGTACAGGTTGATTACAGGTTGAGGTACAGGTTGATGCATGGTTGATGCATGGTTCAGATTTATTGGTACATGTTTACATCAGTGTATATCACAGTGATAGTGTAAGAGTGGTTCCATCATTCTACTTCTACTTTAGGATGGTTGGACGAGTCAAGGACATGTGGTTGTAGCCACCTTCCGGTTTTAGCCGAAGAACATAGGGGGTTGTAGCATCCTTCTGTTTATAGCCAGAGAATTGAGGAGTTGGGGCTTCCTTCAGGTTGTAGCCTACAAAACTAGGGGGTTGGAGCCTCCTTCCAATTGCAGCTGGAAAACAAAGGAAGTTGGTGCTTCTAATGAATGTAATTCTTCAAGACATATAAGAAAATGCATTCTGTGGTTTTCTCCCGATTTGGGTTTCCCCGTAAAACACTAGTGTATTGTGTATGTGTATGATTGTTCATTTGTTCATTTCTTATTTACTCTGCATTTATTGGATAATAATGCTTCATTGATATAGCACTTGGATTATATAGTTAAAAAGGATTAAATTTCTCTATTACTGATTCACCCCCCCCAGTAATCCAACAATTGGTATCAGAGTGGGTTCCTTAAGGAAACAGTTTAACCACTGGAAGGAGATCATGGATTATTCTAAGAATGGAGTACCAATGTTTAATGGTCAGAATGGTTTTAAGTATGAGATGTGGAGCATAAGGACGGAAGTATTTTTACAAGCATAGGGACATTATATTTGACTATCAGTTGTTACAGGATATGATAGTTCAAAAAGGGCAAAGACTGCAGCCAAGAAGGAATTGAAGAAAAATAATAAAAAAAATAGCAATGGATTTCATCTGGGAAGGATTACCTAATCCGGTAAGAGAAAATGTTGGTAAATGTTCATTAGAAAAAGAACTTTGGGATAAGTTACACGACATATATTCTTCACCCATAACAGATTCAGAAAATGTCAAAGAAGATGCAAAAACAAATAAAGAAGAATTATGCTCACCATGTCAAGAAGATTCAGAAGATGAAGAGTACATAATCACCAGGGGTATGTTTTTTTGTGTTAATTGTGAAAAACTCAGACATCTTGAAATAGAATTCCATGAAGGAAATGAGACAGGAAAAATAATTGAAAAGGAAGACAATTATGAAGAAGAATTGATTAGTGCTTTAGATGAACTAAGAGAAGAAAACAATTCACTCAAGAAAGAATTGACGAAACAAAAGGAAAGTGTTCACATTTTTGAAGAAGCCCAAAAGGTCATCGCGAACTTAAGAACTCAGCTAGAAGAAGCTAGAAAGATCGAAGAAAATCTTGAATATCAAAAGAAGTGTTTGGAAACCAACATAGCAGCACATAAGGAAGAAGCAGAAATGAGAGAGAAGATATTGACAGATCATCTTAAGGAAAGAACTAACGATCTAAACCAGCTTGAGGCAGAGCTTGGTCAAGAAGAGAAAGGACTTGAAGAAGAAATAATCACATTAAAAATTGAACTTGAAGAAGCGAAAATAACAGAAGAAGTCATGAAGTATTAGATCATGAAGAAAGAAGAAGAGGTTGAGAAGCTTGAATAAGAAGTTTTCACATTGAGAAGTAAAATTTTCAAGCTCAACACAAACGTTGAAGCGACAGAAACATCCACATCAGTTATAGAGAATGAAGAGAAACACTCTAGGTTTCTAGAAAAGAAGAATGAAGAAAATAGAAAGAGTTATGAAGAAGTACTCAAAGGAAGGAATCATGGTCAACCAAAATCTAAGAAAACTATTAAAGATACATCTTTAAGGGGACCATCCACGTTCAAGCCACAAAGAAGATTCAATCATGATCATGATCAGGAAAGACAAAAATTCAGAAGGACTATGCCACAAAGAAGATCATTCACTCCCAGGTATGCAAATTTATTTTATGGTCATTGTTTTTATTGTACTAACTTTGGACATAAGGTTGCAGATTGCAGGGATTATAAAAGAAATGTTCAAGCAAGAAGTGTCTATGTGGCGCACATAACATTGAGTGTTACAAATGTCATAACTATGGACACATAGCCAGTGATTGTAGAAGAATGATCGATACTTCCATGAAAGAGAATATTGATATCAAATATAAGAAAGTATGGATAAGAAAACAAGAAGAACATGTGAACAAAGACAATGTACCAGAGATCGCAATATTGGCAATAAAACGAGATGAAGAAAATTCTACAGAGAAAAAAAAAGATATCAGATACAGAAAGGTTTGGAAAATAACTTAAATAAAGGAAGGGAAAGTAAATAAGGAACAGGTTCAAGAGATTGTACTTTCAGGAATTGTAGTGAAAGATGAATCCATAGAAAGAAAGAAAGAAGTAAGAGCTCAAAGAGATAATGAATCTACCCATGAAAATGATGATGAATCTACTAATGAAGATGATGATGAATACACATCAGAGCAGGAATTGTTCTGAGCCATCCAACTTAGAGACTCCCAATTAATATGAATATTAGATAGGGGGAGTCTATGCAATAGCTATGATAGACCAAAGAACCATCCTTAGAGCAGCTTGTAGAGTTTGAGAAGACAGATTCAGAGCAATCAGTTAGCATAAGTATAGTTTGATAATATAATGATAAATGGGTTAGCATTATGTACAGTTGCACAAGTAGAGTCTTGGACAGTATGGACAGTTTCACAAGTAGAGTCTTAGGAAGTATGGACAGAGATAGATTCGTAAGAACACTTAGCAGGTTTGGATAGATATATGATAGTGGACGAGAGCATGGATTCATAGATTGGTTTAGAGAGTGGTTTAGAGACATAGTAACATTATCGTAATGGATGATAATTACACAAGAAATGTCTCAAAAAATGCTAATGGATTACAAATTGATAGATAATTTTTGGAAACATGCAGTGCATACAATAGTTCACATTCAAAACAGAATAATGCTCACAAACAACACTGAAAAAACTCCCTACGAGCTATGGAAAGGAAGACCAGCAAATGCGAAGCACTTCAGAGTTTTTGGAGGCAAATGCTACAACAAAAGAGGATATGGAAGAATGGGAAAGTTTGACTCTCGCGTGGAAAAAGGAGTACTTGTTGGTTACTCAATTACAAGGAAATCAAACAACTGTTACAATCTGAGATTGAACAAAATTATGGAAAGCATCAACGTATCAATTAATGAAATAGGCAGAACAAAATCAAAGGAAGAAGAAAATGAATCAATGGAACAACCTTCTGAAGAAGAAGCAGAACATGAAAAGGAAGTAGAAGAGGAAGATGAAGAGAATCCGAAAAAAACAAAAGAACAAGTTAAACAAGTGTCTCCAAAGACACCTAGAAAACGAGTACAAAAGAATCATCCTTCAGATCATATTATTGGAAACAAAGATACAGGAGTTGAGACTAGAAGAAAATTTCATTCACTAGAACAAACACACCTAGCACTCTTATCTACAATTGAACCAAACTATTTTGAAAAAGCCAGCAAGGATGAATTTTGGAATAAGGCCATGGATGAAGAATTGGATCAAATAGAGAAAAATGACACTTGGGAATTGGTTCCAAGGCCAAAGAATAAGAATGTGATCGACACAAAATGGGTTTTTAGGAACAAATTGAATGAAGATGGACAGGTTACAAGGAACAAAGCTAGATTGGTATGTAAAGGATATGCACAGATTGAAGGAATCGACTTTGAAGAGACATTTGCCCCAATTTCCAGAATGGAAGCAATCCATTTACTTTTAGTTCATGCATGCTCCAAAAATGTTAAAGTATATCAGATGGACGTAAAATTAGCTTTTCTGAATGGGGAACTTGAAGAATAAGTCTACATTGAACAACCAAAAGGATTTCAGTTGTCAGAAAACACAGACTATGTATGTAAATTAAAGAAGGCCTTGTATGGTCTAAAACAGGCTCCTAGAGCATGGTACTCCAGACTAGATAAGTATGTGCAGCAGACAAGGTTCAGAAAAGGAAGTGCAGACAACAACCTCTACATCAAGGTAAGTCAAGGTAATATTTTATTAATTGAAGTTTATGTTGATGATATTATTTTTGGTAGTGATGATGACAGGTTAAGCCAGAAATTTGCAAAAGACATGCAGAATGAATTTGAAATTTTGTTACTTGGAGAACTATCCTTCTTTCTGGGACTTCAGATACGTCAAAGAAACCAAGGAATTTTTATTTCTCAAACCAATTATATCAGACAAATTCTAAAGAGGTTCGGAATGGAAGATTGCAAACCAGTTATCACTCCCATGCAAACTAGTTGTAAGTTGAGAAAAGATGATGATTCAAAGTCTACACATCAGAGGCAATACAAGTCAATGATTGGCAACCTACTATATGTGACAACATCCAGACCAGATATAATGCAAGCGGTTGGACATGTGGCACGATTTCAAGAAGCACCAAAGGAATCACATGTATTAGTAGTAAAGAGGATTTTCAGATATCTCAAAGGAAAATAAGAGTTTGGATTATGGTATACAAAAGGAAAAGATCTATCACTTATTGCCTACACAGATGCAGATTGGGCAGGTCATATTGATGACCAAATAAGCACCAGTGGAGCAGCATTATACTTAGGTGAGTTTTTAGTATCATGGCTAAGCAAGAAACAATCATCAGTATCTCTATCTACAACCGAGGCAGAGTATATTGCAGCAGCAACATGTTGTACATAGGTTTTTTGGATGAAACAAACTTTGATAAATATACAGGTTGAGTATGATGAGCCCATTCCAATATATTGTGATAATACAAGTGCCATCAGTATTTCAAAAAACCTGATGATGCACTCCAAGATGAATCACATTCCAATCAAGTATCACTTTCTACAGGAACAGGTTGCAGAAAATAACATTAGAGTTGAGTGTGTGGGCACAAAAGAACAAGTGGTGGATCCTCACTGCCATAGATTATTTCACTAAGTGGGTGGAGGCAATTCCTACCAGGAAGTTGGTGCTTCCAATGAATTTAATTCTTCAAGACATATAAGAAAAATCATTCTATGGTTTTCTCCCGATTTGGTTTTCCACGTAAAACATCGGTGTACTGTGTATGTGTATGATTTTTCATTTTTTCATTGCTTATTTACTTTACAGTTATTAGATGATACTGCTTCATTGATATAACACTTGGATTATATGGTTAAAAAGGATTAAATTTATCTATTATTGATTCACCCCCCCCCCTCTTAGTAATCCAACAAATCGCTCTCTACTTCGTATACTCTATCGCTCCATACTTTCTCAATTTCACAATAACCCTTCTGTTGTCTGCATTCTTTCCTTATATAGCAATTGTGTGAAACTTCTCGGACAAGTTACCCGAGTTGTGGTTTAAATGAATTGGCGCTTCCCGCGTGCCTACCATTGAGTTATATTGACATCACTAATTGGCGTGATTAATTCGTTGTCACGTCGAAATTTCTTGTCATTCAATTTTGATAGACACCGCCAGTTGGCACCTGCTTGCCGTAACTGCCATTTTCGCCATTTTTTCCTTTTTCTAACCGTTGGTCCTAATTTTGTCAATGCGCTATGGTGCTTGGACGATGCATGTGGACATTTTATTTTCTTCGTGATACCTCTCCTTTAGTTGGGTTTTGTCTTTTGATGTCTGTGAGGTACCGCCTCTATTGTTGTACACAATCCTTTGTTGACTGGTGCATTTTGTTTTTCTAAGTGCGAGGAGGTCGTCTGTCCCTATACAATTCTAGTCGTCTCCTATTGATCATTCCTCTAATTTCTTTTCCTACCAAATCCTTCAACTGTACAACTCCCCCATCTGTGATAGCCTTTACTCCATATGGTCCCAACCAATGCAGTCTGAGTTTTCCTGGGTGTTGAAGAGATTTATTGTCGTATAACAAAACTAGGTCTCCCTCCTTGAATATTTTTCTCTTAATATGTCTATCATGCCAAGATTTTTCCCTTTATTTCTTTACCTCTTGGTGAAACCCTACTAGAATCCTATCTTCATCCATGATTATCAGCTGACTTAACCTTTCTTGTACTGCACCTCACTCGGTCATGTTCGTAATTGCTGCTACACACAAACTAGGTACCAAAAATTCTAATGGCACCATTGTTTCTTGTCCATATGCCAATATGAATGGTGTCTACCCTGTCAATGTTTTACATGCGGTCTTGTATGCCCATAGTACCACTAGTATATTAAAGTCCCAATCGTCCCTATTGACGTTGCATATCTTTGTCAATGCATTCTCTAGGATCTTATTAAAGGATTCTACTGTTCCATTTCCTTGAGGATGGTATGGTGTACTCTTTTGATGATAAACTTATAACTCCTCATTCATATCCTTAATAGTGTTGTTAATAAAGTGAGTGCCTTGGTCACTCACCAAAATACTTGGGTATCCAAATCTAGTGATCACTTGCTCAAACAAGAAGTGTGATGTTGTCTCTGCGCTGCAATATTTTATTGGTGCTACTTCTGCCCATCTTGTTAAGTACTATATCTAAGTAATAATATACCTTGCTCCTGACCTTTTTGCAGGTGGGTTAATTGGTCCCACAAAATATCTTTCCCATTTGTCGAATACCTGCAAGGTTACTTGTGGTCTTAGGGGCATTGTGCCCCATCTATTCGGTTTTCCAACCCTCTAACATGCATCAAATCTCTAGCAGTAGTCCTTTGAGTATCTGTGAAAAATCATCCACCATAGTCCTACGCGCAATACCTTATGTGTGGTATGTTTCCCTGCATAATGTCCTCCTGCTATTCCCTCATGGGCCTCTGCTAAAATCCTAGGTCTTTCATGTTCTAATACACATCTTCTCAAGATGATGTCTGCACCCATATTGTATAAGTTGTTGGATTAATGAGAGGGGGGGTGAATCAGTAATAGAGAGATTTAATCCTTTTTCACCATAAAATGCAAGTGTTATATCAATGTAGCATTATCATCCAATAGTTGCAGAGTAAATAAACAATGAACAAATGAGAAATCACACACATACACAATACACTAGTGTTTTACGTAGAAACCCAGAGTGAGAGAAAACCACATAATGTTTTTTCTTATATGTCTTTAAGAATTACATTAATTGGAAGCACCAACTTCCTTTGTTTTCTAGCTGCAACTAGAAGGAGGATCCAACCCCCTAGTTTCTCAGGATACAACCTGAGGGAAGCTCCAACTCCCCAATTATCCAGCTACAACTAGAAGGAGGCTACAACCCCCTATGTTCTCCGGCTACACTTGGAAGATGGCTAAAACCACTTGTCCTTTCCCCGTCCAACTGCCCTGATGTATAAGTAGAATGATGGAACCACTGTCACACTATCACTATTAGATATATTATTGTAAACATGTACCAACCAACTTGCACCAAACAACCTGTACCAATAACCTAAACCATGCATCAACCTGTACCTCAACCTGTAATCAATCTGTACCATAAACAAGTGCATCAACCATGCACCAACTTGTACCAAACAACTTGTAATCAACTTGTACCATAAACAAGTGCATCAACCATGCACTAAACCCGTACAAATAACCTGTCACAACAACCTGTCCAAACAACCTATCACAACAACATATCTCATCAATATTATCAACCAAATCATATCTACTCACTAAGATCAATCACCAAGACAACTCTCAAATATGTGCATCAACCAAGCATAACAAAACAACTCATAATCATCACCAAGATCAATATGTGCTTCTAATAATATACCAATACAAGTATGCTACATCATCCATAAACCATATGTCAACAATACTACTAACAAGTGCCTCCAACCATGTACCAATCATGTATCAACTACTCATCAACTATGACTCATTAAGATGTACCAACATCATCAACTATACACCTCATGTATGTGCCAACTCATCAACTACTTGTCTCAACCATGTACCCAACATGCATCTCAACCAAAATTTCTCATCAATTTCATCATCCATCTGATTTGTAACTCTGTAATATACTTGGTGTATATGATCACATACCTGCAAACCTTCCTTAACTTTAACAACAAGAGACTAACATTTTCATCAAACTTTACTTTAGTCTCACATGACTAGTTTTGGATTAGTCAACAACCTAACTTGAAATAATAATAACTATGTACCTGTAATGAATAAACAACTGAAAATAATACACAATGTTCTTCAATGTGTTTTTTGAAAATCCTCCAGGTGTCACTACTTGGAACCTCTCATAAATTGATTTATAGAAAACATGGCATACCTTGTTGAATTTTGGATTATTATAGAGAGCGAACTTGTAGAGCGTTCCCCACACGGAATATTTGTTGTATGGATCTAAAAATTGTACACAGAATACTGCATACTGTACTCTAACTAAAAAAAATTATCTTACTTAATTTGGATATGTTATGAATAAGTTATGATGTGTTTACCCGAAACACCTGTTTTAGACTAGTTTCAGGACTAGCCACAAACCCTATTTTCCACAGAGTGTAAATCCAAAAATACAACGACCCACAAGATTAAATTTGTACCACAACTACTTGGATATGTTTCCTCAATGACCTCCCAATTTCAAAGTCTGAATCATTCTAGAAAAAAAATTATTTCGAAAATGGTGAGATGACCTTTAAATAACATACCTTAGAAAGATACATCAAAAGAATTTATCCTCCCTTGAATTTTGGCCTTATTTACTTCACCTTTCCTCTGAAATTTGGCTTAAATATCCTTTGGTTACCTCAGTCACCTGTAGATATTCAATATGCTCAAGTGTGATTAAAATGAGAGAGCCTTGCCTCTTATTTATACTTTCATGTAGCTTCCTCAAGGGGTTACATTTTAACCATCTCAACTCACTTTCCTTATTTTAGGGTTAACCCACTTCTAATTTCTCCATTAACTTTATTATTTAAATAATTTCTTTTGTATTAACTAATTTGACCTTTTGGGGCTTCTAGATGACTCATGAGGGTTCTCCAGCTTCACATGGCCATAACTATCTAACCGTGAGGAGTTATGTGATGTTTCACATACCACTGGAAATGGAATGACATGTACTATCCATATAGAAAAATATTGCCTACAAATATATCAAAACTCATACTATTATCCATAAAAAAAACTTGGGTCCATTACCCAAACCTGGGTTCTCCAACTTCTCATGGCCATAACTCTCTAACCGTGAGGAGTTATGTGGCATTCCCCATACCATCAGAAATAGAATGACATGTACTATCCATATAGAATAGTCTTACCTTCAAATATATTAAAACTCATACCATTATACATGAAACAACCTTGGTTCCATTACCCAAACCTTTGTTCTACCGGAATTCGCTACCGAACTTTATCCAAAGGTTGACATCAATAAATAAGGGTTGACATCAATCACTAAGGGTTGAAATAAATCTACAATATCACTCTCCAATGGTTTACATCAATGAAAACCAATAATCCATAACTATTGTCCATCAACCTAAGCCATCTGTCTGAGAATCTCCCCCTTTGGCATTGATGGCAACACCAACATTGATGGAAACACTTAGTCATGATAACATTCATGCTTATACTTTTCATCAATGTTTCTATTTCTCCCCCTTTGAAATCAATGGAAAAGGGTATATCCCTTTGGGGTTGATCCCCCTGACTGAACTCTCTTTAGGCTTCTTCCCCTGTCTACATGCCTCTGTGCTCTCTCTCCAAGCATTTATATCCTACGTCTGATAAATCTATCCCCCTTTGTAATCAATGGAAAAAGTATCTTTCCATCTGGGGATTCTCCCGCTAACTGAACTCTTCCTGAAACTGATCTCCCAACTTGAATTGTCCTATTTATGGTGCATCCTTGTGTACATCTAAGACATATAAGATAAACATTCAAAATCATTCATTTTGGAGTAGAAATTACTCCTAGTCTCTGGCAAAAATACTCAAAGGCTTCCCTTGGAAGCATTTTTGTAAAGATTTATGCCACTTGTTCTTTTGTGCCCACACATTCAACTTTGATGTTCTTCTCTACAACTTGTTCCCATAGAAAGTGATACTTTATTGGAATGTTCTTCTTCTTGGAGTGCATCACCAGGTTCTTTGAGATACTGATGGCACTTGTATTATCACAATAGATTGGAATGGGCTCATCATACTCAACCTCCATATCTAAGGAGAATGATGCTCCACTGTTGCTTCATCGGTCATCAATGCAACCTGCCCAATCTTCATTTGTGTAGGCAATAAGTGATAGATCCTTTCCTTTTGGATACCATAAGCAAACTCTTATGTTCCTTTGAGATATCTGAAAATCCTCTTTAATGTTAAGACATGTGATTTCTTTGGTGTTGCTTGAAATCGTGCCACTTGTCCAAATGCTTGCATTACATCTGGTCTAAATTTTGTCACATATAGTAAGCTACTAATCATTGACCTGTATTGCCTCTGGTATGTAGACTTTGAATCATCATATTTTCTCAACTTGCAACTAGTTTGCATAGGAGTGGTAACTGGTTTTCAATATTCCATTCCGAACCTCTTTAGCATTTCTCTGATATACTTAGTTTCAAAAATAAAAATTCATTGGTTTCTTTGACATATCTGAAGACCCAGAAAGAAGGATAGTTATCCAAGTAATGGCAACATGATTTTTAGAAATTTGAATATTTTTACAAAAATATAACCAAACATTTTATAGTTGGCATATGAAGGATTAGTAAGATTTGCTAATGTTTATACATTTAAAAATAAATTTCCATCCTTAAAATCATCCCTGGGTCACTGGTGTGACAATCCTACTTGACCATTAAAACTTCGTTGTATCCTAAACTTCTATCTAGGAGAGAGACATCATTTCAATCACTGTCACCAACTTCAGAATTCGTTCCATCGAGGGAAGAAGACAGTTGTCGCTCTCAAATACCTTGTTGAGGTTAAAAAATCAACACATAGTTGATTTTCCCCACATTGTTTTCTCACGGGAAAGAAGCTAGCTTCCCATGGAGAGTTTCTTACATGGAAAATGATTTTATCTTCCAAAATTTTCTTGATCTCTTTTTGAATCACTAGTTTTAGTGAAGGGTGAATTGATCTTAACTTTTTCTAGTAAGGTATAGTTTCATGCATTAGAGGTATGATATGTTAGGTAATATTAGTATTGCATACTTTCAAATATTCATAAATCCATGTGAATACATCTATGTACTATTTGAAAATTGTAGTATATTGTTGTACCTCACTCTTTGTACAATAGGTAACCAGGTTAATTGTTTTGGGATCATTCACTATTTCGATGTTGATTACTTGGTATTGCATGGAGGAGATATTTATCTTAGTATTTTTTTGTTTCTTGAACCTTTCTTATAGGCCAAATAACTTCTCCAAGGTTACCACACTTTTGGGGATCTTATTTCTCTTTATACTTATTCCATATTCACAATCAATCATAGCCTTGGCATGTTCTTTGTCATTTATGGTTGTGTCACAAAGGTTATCTCATTGGTTAATAATTACAATATATGTTGATATTAATTAAACTACTAATTTTGAACATTGTCAAGTAGTGTAGGCCTAAACAATAGTTCAACATAAAATTTATTAGCCACTGAATTTTCCAATTGGGTTAGGCAAGATGTTAAAATTGATAATGAATTATCTTTTTCATTATCCTTCCAAGGTATGCATTTAATATTGAATGGATCAAATAACAAATGTGAATCCCATACCAATTGTTGATAGTTTTTTAGATGAGACAAATTGCAATGAATAGTGTTTATTACCCATCTCATGATGATTTTATATTCACCATAAAATTTGAAGTACTTAATCTTCATCTGGATAGCCTTTTTCGATCCCAAAATTAAGGATTCATATTTTATCGTATTAGTGGTGCATTCAAACTTTAATTTATAAGTAGCATGTTCATGCTTTTATTGAAATATAGTAGAGCTCAACCAACTCCTATTGCTCCTTTACATTTGGATCCATAATAATACAACTACCAAATATTCGACTATGTTAGTTTCCTTTATTATAACATTTCCATTTGCACCAACTAATGTAAGGGAAGCGTCCAACTATTCATCAAGATGTGGAAGGGGATTCTAAAAATAAAGTTCCTAATTGAATCTCAAGATGCATGATAGGCTCATTCTTCTCTTCCAAATCCATAAATGTGTGTTTCATTTGCTTTTCCCTATCCACCCATATTTGGTTGGGTTTTCCTGTCCATGGAAATTATAGATAGGACAAGTTGGTAGAAAAGTACCCTTTAATATTTTGTAAATAGTGTCTTCTCAGTAAAATCCCATCGAATTTGAGGATGCCAACCAATACACTATTGGGTCTGTAGTCTCTTGCATAAAAACATCATTTACTTCTCCCATTACTTTCACTTATGATATGTCAAGTTGTATAATTTGCAAGGATAATATAAGAGGCTTAACATTCAATTTCTCACATAGAAATACAACATTAGAGTTCCTAAAACACTTGAATCAACCAAGTGATCCAGGTGGATATCGGTGACCACCCACCTATTCCAACTGGCTCAAAACAGTCTTCTGGCAATTTACTATTTTTAACAGTTTTTCGGTTCCTAAACTTCTAGGGCCATTTTGAGGGCCTAAATGACATTTTCTTGGGATCGATCACCTCAATGATAGTCAACAAATCTAATTGAGCCCTAAAAATGAATATACTCGATGATACATTTTCAACCAGCTATCGTGCGCCCCAAACGAAGATCATATGCCAAATTTATGCCCCCAAGAAGTTGATACACCAAACTACCTAAAACGGGGTCCACAGAATTGTTGGATTTTCATCTTCCAGGATTAGGGTTTTGGATTTTATTTATGTTAAAAAGGCCTTTAGAGCCTCATTTTAATCATATTCTCGTGAATGTGAGTATCTATCACATCTCTTCTCAAAGATAAGATGCCACCATTCTAGCGAGTCTTTCACTCTGTATTTCTACAGTTTTGTACATTTCGCTCATTAATAGAAATTGTGTATTAATGCATCTTTGTGTTTATGGTTTCATCTCTGATATATTTCTGTTATATTATTACATATCCGAGATATCTCTTTAAATTTATTTATTATATCTTCGCTCTCATTTTTTGCCGAAAATAATTCGGATCAGTGGTATCAGAGCAGGCTACTCTTGATCGTTTTTTCAGTGCATGTTCCCGACGAGGTCTAAGTATAGAAAGTTGGGTCTTGAGATTGTATCTCTTGACGACAATCACTCTCGTATGCCCAAGAAACCCTCCATGTCAAAAGAAAATAAAAATGACAGAGTCGACGATTCTATTAATCTATTGCTTGAGCAAGCTCTCACGTGACAAAGGGACAGAATGATGGATATTTTTGCCCACATCCTTCAATGCCTACTGATAAGAATTGGCACATACTCATCAAGAGAACACTTTGGAGGCACCTCTCCTTTCAAGGTACAAGTTAATTTTGATATTCCAGTATTTGAAGGACAGATAGATGTAGATTCCCTAGAAAAATGGTTAAATCTTCTAGAAGGTTATTTCTTCGTTCATAATTTTTATGATAGGGAAAATATCACCTTCGCACTCCTTAAGGATCTCCCTCATGTCAAACATTGGTGGGAAACTTACTAGGAGAAAATTTCCACAGAGGAGTCTGGAATATAGTGAACAAGAACAGAAAACTTTATAAGGCTAAAATTATCTTTCACTTGGCGACTCCACATTTAAGAAACTGGCTAGTAGCCGTAAAAACACCAAACAAAACCCGAATAGCAAACAGACCTCGCCAGTCTCTAATCCGGAAAAAATATTAAAATCAAGAAAATATTTTAAACAAATTCTTTTATCAATTCATTCTACAGATCAGCCTAATTTTAGAAAATCAAATTCATCTGAAACTTTTGAACGATCACTTTCGCTTCCACCCTCTTTTGACACTTTTTCTTTTCCCAAAGTTTCGTCTCCTGCCTTCCAAGAAATTTCTCCACACACTGTCCCAACTTCATTTCCGAACCTAACCATGGCAGGACAAAATGTTGTAGGAGGTGGAGGAGGTGGTGGAGGTGGAGGGAATCAAATACCATTTCCTGTGATTTTTGCCAAAGTGGTTGCTAGGTATGCTCCCCTAGTTACCTATTGTACCTCACTCTTTGTACAATAGGTAACCAGGTTAATTGTTTTGGTATCATTCACTATTTCGATGTTGATTACTTGGTATTGCATGGAGGAGATATTTATCTTAGTATTTTTTTGTTTCTTGAACCTTTCTTATAGGCCAAATAACTTCTCCAAGGTTACCACACTTTTGGGGATCTTATTTCTCTTTATACTTATTCCATATTCACAATCAATCATAGCCTTGGCATGTTCTTTGTCATTTATGGTTGTGTCATAAAGGTTCTCTCATTGGTTAATAATTACAATATATGTTGATATTAATTAAACTACTAATTTTGAACATTGTCAAGTAGTGTAGGCCTAAACAATAGTTCAACATAAAATTTATTAGCCACTGAATTTTCCAATTGGGTTAGGCAAGATGTTAAAATTGATAATGAATTATCTTTTTCATTATCCTTCCAAGGTATGCATTTAATATTGAATGGATCAAATAACAAATGTGAATCCCATACCAATTGTTGATAGTTTTTTAGATGAGACAAATTGCAATGAATAGTGTTTATTACCCATCTCATGATGATTTTATATTCACCATAAAATTTGAAGTACTTAATCTTCATCTGGATAGCCTTTTTCGATCCCAAAATTAAGGATTCATATTTTATCGTATTAGTGGTGCATTCAAACTTTAATTTATAAGTAGCATGTTCATGCTTTTATTGAAATATAGTAGAGCTCAACCAACTCCTATTGCTCCTTTACATTTGGATCCATAATAATACAACTACCAAATATTCGACTATGTTAGTTTCCTTTATTATAACATTTCCATTTGCACCAACTAATGTAAGGGAAGCGTCCAACTATTCATCAAGATGTGGAAGGGGATTCTAAAAATAAAGTTCCTAATTGAATCTCAAGATGCATGATAGGCTCATTCTTCTCTTCCAAATCCATAAATGTGTGTTTCATTTGCTTTTCCCTATCCACCCATATTTGGTTGGGTTTTCCTGTCCATGGAAATTATAGATAGGACAAGTTGGTAGAAAAGTACCCTTTAATATTTTGTAAATAGTGTCTTCTCAGTAACATCCCATCGAATTTGAGGATGCCAACCAATACACTGTTGGGTCTGTAGTCTCTTGCATAAAAACATCATTTACTTCTCCCATTGCTTTCACTTATGATATGTCAAGTTGTATAATTTGCAAGGATAATATAAGAGGCTTAACATTCAATTTCTCACATAGAAATACAACATTAGAGTTCCTAAAACACTTGAATCAACCAAGTGATCTAGGTGGATATCGGCGGCCACCCACCTATTCCAACTGGCTCAAAACAGTCTTCTGGCAATTTACTATTTTTAACAGTTTTTCGGTTCCTAAACTTCTAGGGCCATTTTGAGGGCCTAAATGACATTTTCTTGGGATCGATCACCTCAATGATAGTCAACAGATCTAATTGAGCCCCAAAAATGAATATACTCGATGATACCTTTTCAACCAGCTATCGTGCGCCCCAAATGAATATCGTATGCCAAAGTTATGCCCCCAAGAAGTTGATACACCAAACTACCTAAAACGGGGTCCACAGAATTGTTGGATTTTCATCTTCCAGGATTAGGGTTTTGGATTTTATTTATGTTAAAAAGGCCTTTAGAGCCTCATTTTAATCATATTCTCATGAATGTGAGTATCTATCACATCTCTTCTCAAAGATAAGATGCCACCATTCTAGCGAGTCTTTCACTCTGTATTTCTACAGTTTTGTACATTTCGCTCATTAATAGAAATTGTGTATTAATGTATCTTTGTGTTTATGGTTTCATCTCTAATATATTTATGTTATATTATTACATATCTGAGATATCTCTTTAAATTTCTTTATTATATCTTCGCTCTCATTTTTTGTCGAAAATAATTCGGATCAGTGGTATCAGAGCAGGCTACTCTTGATCGTTTTTTCAGTGCATGTTCCCGACGAGGTCTAAGTATAGAAAGTTGGGTCTTGAGATTGTATCTCTTGATGAAAATCACTCTCGTATGCCCAAGAAACCCTCCATGTCGGAAGAAAATAAAAATGATAGAGCCGACGATTCTATTAATCTATTGCTTGAGCAAGCTCTCACGTGACAAAGGGACAGAATGATGGATAATTTTGCCCACATCCTTCAATGCCTACTGATAACAACTGGCACATACTCATCAAGAGAACACTTTGGAGGCACCTCTCCTTTCAAGGTACAAGTTAATTTTGATATTCCAGTATTTGAAGGACAGATAGATGTAGATTCCCTAGAAAAATGGTTAAATCGTCTAGAAGGTTATTTCTTCATTCATAATTTTTATGATAGGGAAAATATGACCTTCACACTCCTTAAGGATCTCCCTCATGTCAAACATTGGTGGGAAACTTACTAGGAGAAAATTTCCACAGAGGAGTCTGGAATATATGGGGCCGAGCCCAATAGGGATTTTTTTGCGGATGCGGTCAAGGAACAATATTACCTTGTTGGTAACTATGATGACCAATACATGAGATGGACCACGCTACGTTAAGAGAGGGGCCAAGCAGTGTCGAAGTTCACCAATACCTTCCATACCTTGCACACAAAGTTGGGTATCAAATATTTTGAGCAACATTTGGTTCTTAAATACTGTGGGGCTCTACACAGGTACATCCAAACCGAAATGGAGTTTTTGGACATCTCATCAATGGGAGCTACCTATCGATATGCTGTCAAAATTGAGAAAAAATTTAGGCACCAGAAAAAACAGGAGTTCGGGTCTACAAATCCACAAAAACCAAAGTATGATAAAGACGACCCTAACAACAACCTCCCGAAAACCATTATAAGCCACAGGAAAAGAAGGGTTGTGGAAAGACGAAGAAGGAAACTAGAATGTGGTGTGATTTCCACAAAATCCTCTGGAAAAACACTAATGAATTTCACTCAAAACAATCATTAGTGGTCGAGATCAAAGAGAAGGAGCCAAACCCTGATTCAAAATCTGATTCAAAAAACGCTGGCATAAGACAGATCATCGACGCAGACCCCACTGCTACTGTCATGACCACAACAATTCAACTAAAAGAACCAAGCGATCCTGAAGAGGGGGAGTACCTTTTCCATTCACAGATGTGGGTGAAGGGGGGCCCACTACATTTTATTGTTGATAGCAGAACTCAGAAGAACCTCATCTCAACAGAGGTCGTCAAACAGTTGGGTTTGTCGAAAACACCACACCCACAACCATACAACATCGAGTGGCTTTGCAAGGGACAAGATCTTTGTGTCAGCCAATGATGTCGATTTTCATATGACATCCAACCCTTCAAGGTTGAGGTATTATGTTATGTTTCCCCACTGGATTTATGTGATGTTATTTTGAGCCAACCATATATGTGGAAGCGCCATGCTATTTATGAGTCTCGACCCCGTAGTGTCATTGTTACTTTGGGGGTTCATCTCTACAAGATACCAGAGGTAGTTCCAACTACAATCCCACCTAAATAGTGCCGCAAGGTAGTATCTCATACTACAAAATTCAACTTCTTCACTGTCTATTCAAAAGGTGAATAGGAGAACACCACAACCACTACAGCCTCAGTCCAAGCACCTTCTGTCCAGTAGAAGCAGGTCGACAAGATTGAAGCAACGCACAAGGATTCATTATGCACACATTCATCTCATGTAGTCAAATTGGTTCAAAAATTCCAACCCTTCCATCCACAAGTTCGTGATAGCCTTCAACAAGCTAAGCAACACAACTTCTCCAACAAGGCAAGCAACTCATCAAGATGAAGATTGAGCAAACGCTTTTCCCTCTCCCTCGAGCACTCAACTAAATGGATACCATTGATTCCTAAGGAAGGAGTATTTATCTAGGTGGATATCAGTGGCCACCCACCTATTCCAATTGGCTCAAAATAGTCTTATGGCAATTTACCATTTTTAGTAGTTTTTCGGTTCCTAAACTTCCGGGGCCATTTTGAGGGCCTAAATGAAGGTTTTTCGGGATCAATCACCTTAATGATAGTGAAAGGCTCTAATTGAGACCCGAAAATTAATTTCCTTGACAATACGTTTCCAATGAGCTATTGTTCACTCAAAACGAAGATCGTAGGCCAAAGTTATGCCCCCAGGAAGTTGATACACTAAACTACCTAAAACGGGGTCCACCAAACTATTGTCTTTTCATCTTTTGGGGTTATGTTTTTGGATTTTATTTATGTTAAAAATGCCTTTAGAGCCTCATTGTAATCATCTTCTTGCGAATGTGAGTAGTTGTCACATCTCTTCTCATAGATAAGATACCACCATTCTAGCGAGTCTTTCACTATGTATTTCTACAGTTTTGTACATTTCACTCATTAATAGAAATTGTGTATTACTATATCTCTGTGTTTATGGTTGCATCTTTGATATATTTTTGTTATATTATTAGATATACGAGATATCTCTGTACATTTATTTATTATATTTTCACTCTCATTTCGTGCTGAAAATAATCCGGATGACCAAGAAATTATGCATGTTGTGATTAAAAATCTAAGTAGCAACAAGGAAGTTGGATTAGTTCCCTATGGTAAATTTAACAAGATATTTCTTGTTTGTAGTAAGATTCTTTAACGTTTTCAATATTAATTAACTTTTTTGACTCATCCCTAGTAAATCATGTAATGAGATGGTGTCTTTAGTAATCTTAATGCCATCCACTATATTGTAATAGAATTTGGAAGTGGAAGTGGATGGTAAAGAGGAGGCTAGGGAATATGTCTTACTCGTTGAAGGATTCGAGGAAGTATTATCTTGTTGAATTATGTTTCTTAAAATATAGTCCTTTTTCCCTTAAACAACATTAGTTTAATCTTATTTGGCTTTTTCTTCATAATTCTTGATATCTTTAGTGTTTTCCATTCACATCATATCCCATAAGACCATAGTTGTAGAGTTTTGAGGGTCTTCCCTTTTCTTAGTTTCAACATGAGGTTCATTGGATTCTTGGGCAAAGGCTTCAAATAATCTGTTCTTGGGTGCAAATTCTTCACTTTTAATCATTAAATTTAATATGACCCCTTATGGCCTTTAGGGAAAACCACTTAGATACCAATATGATCCATAAATTATAGCATATATTCTGCTAAAAAAACAATTACTCACAATGAATCTTCAAAAAAATTTTGTTGTTGTTTAATAAAATTGGTAAATGTGTTTATTCTATCTAATTGCGAAAAAAAAAATAACCTAATTAAAATGCACAACACATTTTACCAACATAAATCAACACAAATTTACCCTATATAACTCTACTTCAGGAAAACTCCAAAAAAAGAATGGCTTCTTCTATGCTTTATTGATTCTTTTAATAAATAGTAAATACATATTACAATGGTTCTAAAAAGCATATAATATTGTGCAAAAGACTTTGGACTCCTACAAAATTTACTTTGTCATAGCACATCAAGAGCCTCCTAGTACGTCCCAGAAGTACGATTAAAAAAATACTGTAAAAAAATGTTTTTTTAGATTTTACTAATTTTTTGGGAATTGCAAACTAAAATTTAAAATTCCCTATGAAGGGTGAAAGTTTAAAATATCCATCATTATAATTTGATCACGGATCATCGTAATTAATATCAGTTTGGGTTTGCAAAGAAACGCAATAATTATTGAATGCTAGCAAGTGCAACACACATTGCACCATTTAATTGTAACACCCTGTTTCCCCCAGTCTGTAAAAATAACTATATTGGCCAAGAATTGTGGAAAACTCAAAAATGAGAATGTGTGATGTGAATGGACCTTGTGAAAAAGGTCGATGAATGTAAATAATGTTATGAATATATGTTGCAGGACTGCTGAGAGGGGGGTGTGCTGAAAAAGAGACCACGATGGCTGAAGAAAGGTGGTGGAAGGCACCTGGAATGGTGGCGTTAACTTCCACCGAAACCAATACCGTATTTGGTCTTCACTAGCCCGGAAAACCAAGAGCAACTCGCTGGTCCCGAATTGAATGACTCGCCAGGTTGGTAGGTGAAGGGGGCTCCTCATGAATTAATGAGGGATGGGGGGTGCACCACCCATCTGTAGAAGCCTCAGGCCTAACCACCGCGAGGAAGATCGTTCCACACACAACCTCGCTAGAGAGAAAGGTAAGGAAAGAGGTGTGGAGGGGAGAGTCGAGGGGAATCAGAAGAAGAAAAATTGGAAGAAATCTGGAAATATACAGAGTGAGTGATAGCAGAGAAGAAGGAGAGTAACCTTTGTTCTCGATCGCTGAAGAACAGAGACAGAGAGTCTCAAGCGTCGTGGTCTCAGCTCGGGGGTGGCTAGTGGTAAATCCATTCGGAATCGTTGAGCCTACGGTTTGGTGGAAACGAGCACCCCTCTCAGTAGTTTCATCACACCTGGTGTTTTTCTCTTGAATTTAAATATTCTGACATGCATGCTCATGGTTGTGAAATTATGAATGGTCTAAGTATAATACTGACTGTATGGTGGTTATTTGCTATACCATAATGACTAACTAAACCTATGAAGATATAGATAAATATATGTTGAATTAACTCAGATTTCAAGTCTGTTCTCAGGAGATTTATTCCCTTATTTGTCTTACACGATGCCCTGGATAGATTTTCCCACAGGGGCACCCTTTTGAATCGCTACCTTACTTCCCAAGAAGACCTTCAGTTTGATCTTCAAACCTGGTGAAAATTTCCCGAGGACCTGAAGGAGGATTTAATGGCGCATTTTTTCTTAACACCCTACGCGGGAGAGAATGGTATTCTTAGACTTCGATATTTCGGAGTTTCGTCACCCGGGGTATCTAGTTGTGAGTCCTCTTGTACTCGTGAGTCTCGAAACCCTGACCTGCCAAATCTCGATATAACAGTGTGTAGATGATTTAGGACCTTTCGATGGTTCAGTACCCAAGATACCCTCCCTCTTGCTAAATGCATGGATGAGATCCTTTCAAAGGATCTGAGGTCTGTTATGACTGTAAAATCGAATGAAGGAACGCAGGCGATAATTCCTCGATCCCTTTTTAACCTTCACAAGTAATGAAGAAATCAGAACCGTCGATCCCAAGGCCCATGGGAGTGCCTGGACTGTCCATTTGTAGAGTACACATGGCGGCCAGTAAGCGTTTCGGAGTTTTGGCACCCAGGAGACTAGAGGGTAAGAACCCATGTCCTCACAACTCCCGAAATCTCGACATATGAAATCCTAAAATGATAACATGCGGAGAATTCTCGATATTTTAGCATTTCAGTACCCAAAATACTGAAGGGCGTATTCCCCTTGTACTCGTAAGTCCCGAAATCCCAACTTGCGAAATCCCGAAATGCTAGTGTGTGGGTAAGTTATGATTTTTCGGAGTTTCAGCACCCGGGGTACCGAAGTGCGAGTTCTCCTGTACTCGTAAGACCCAAAATCCTGGTTCACGAAAACCCAAAATGACAGCGTGTGGATGAGATAGGACCTTTCGATGTTTCGGCACCCAGGATCCCCAAGGGCAAGTTCCCTTGTACTCGCAAATCCCGAAATCCCGACTTGGGAAATCCCGAAGAGATAGAGCGTAGAGAAGTATTATATTTTGGTGTTTAAGCACCCGGGGTGTTGGATTACTAAGAAGGGGGGTGAATCAGTAATAACATAATTATAATATTTTTTCTTCAAATGTTATATCAATGTAGAATTATTATCCAATAATGAGCAGTAATAAATAAACAATCACACACATGCACAGTACACCAGTGTTTTACGTGGAAACTCAAATCAGGAGAAAACCACGGAATGTTTTTTCTTATATGTCTTGAAGAATTACATTCATTGGAAGCACCAACTTCCTTTGTTTTCCAGCTGCAACTAGAAGGAGGCTCCAACCTCCTAGTTTCTCAAGCTACAACCTGAGGGAAGCTCAAACTCCCCAAATCTCTGGATACAACCAGAAGGAGGCTACAACCCCCAATTTTCTCCGGCTACAACCGGAAGGTGGCTACAACCACCTATCATTGCCCCGTCCTACCACCCTGAAGTAGAAGTAGAATGATGGAACCACTGTCACACTATCACTGTGAGATATACCGCTGTAAAACTGTACCAATAAATATGAACCATGCATCAACCTGTACCATAAACAAGTGCATCAACCATGCACCAACCTGTAATCAACCTGTACCATAAACAATTGCATTAACCATGCACCAACCTGTAATCAACCTGTACCATAAACAAGTGCATTAACCATGCACCAACCTGTAATCAACTTGTACCATAAAAAGGTGCATCTAACCATGTGCCAAGTATGTACCAATCATGTGTCAACTACTCATCAACTATGACTCATCAATGTGTACCAACATCATCAACTATACACCTCGTGTATGTGCGCCAACTCATCAACTACTTGTCTCAACCATGTACTCAACATGTACCTCAACCAAAAGCCCTCATCAATTTAATTATCCAAATCTGATTTGTAGCTTTGTAATAGACCTGGTGTATATGATCACATTCCTTCAAACCTTCCTTAACTTTAAAAATAAGAGACTATCATTTTCATCAAACTTTGCTTTAGTCTCACATGTCTAGTTTTGGATTAGTCAACAACCCTAACTTGAAGTAATCATCACTTTGAACCTGTAATGTATAAAGATCTAAAACTGATACACAATGTTCTTCACTATGTTTTATGCAATTCCTCCAAGTGGCACTACTTGTAACCTCTCAGAAAAGGATTTATAGAAAAAATGGCATACCTTGTTGAATTCCGGCTTATTATAGAGAGTGACCTTGTAGAGCGTGCCCCGCACAAAATATTTCATGAAATGATATGAAATTGTTACACATCATACTACAGAATTTACCCTAACCAACACATTTTGTCTCACTAAATTTGGATTTGTTATGAAGAAGTTATGACGTTTTTACCCGAAACTGATTTTGACTAGTTTCAGGACTGGCCACAAACCCTATTTTCCACAAAGTGTAACTCCCAAAATACAACGACCCACAAGCTAAATTTTTAACCACAAATACTTGGATATGTTGTCTCACTTGCATAGAAATTTTGGGATCTGAATCATTATACAAAAAAAAATTATAGCGAAAATGGTGAGATGACCTGAAAATAACATACCTTAGAAAGCACCATCAAAAGATTTTATCCTTCCTTGCATTTCAGCCTTCTTTTCTTCACTTTCCTCAGAATTCCGGCTTAGATATCATTTGTATACCTCAGACACCTATAGATATTCAATATTCTCAATTTTTATTCAAATGAGAGAGCCTTGCCTCTTATTTATACTCTCAAGTAGCTTCCTTAAAAACATCTTCTAGGTCACTTGGCCCCACTTTTCTTATTTTATGGTTGGGTCCACTTCTAATTTCTCCATTAAAATTATTATTGAAACAATTTATCTTGTATTCACTTTGAATTACAATACACTCATCACTTCACTTTATTATTTACCTTTTAAAATCTCTTAAACCACTTTGATTACTTTGACCTTTTGGGGCTTCTAGATGACATATGAGGGTCCTCCAACTTCGTAAGGCCATAACTTTCAAACCGTGAGGAGTTATGTGACGTTCTACATACCACTAAAAATTGCATGAAATGTACTATCCATATAGAATATTATTATCTAAAAATATTTCATAACTCATACCGTTACCCATCAAACAAACTTGGGTCCATTACCCAAACCTGGGGTCTCCAACTTCTCATGGCCATAAATCTCTAACTATGAGGAATTATGTGACATTACACATACCACCAGAAATGACATGACAAGAACTATCCATCTAGGATATTTTCCTTGACAAATTCACTTTCCTTCATCTCATTATTCCACAATTAAGCATGGGTTCTCTTACTCTACAAAGCGTCTTCCCATGAGGGCTTTCACCATAAGGGGACCACTTTGGAGTTCATCCATATTTACTTCTTATCAACCATGAAAAAAAAATAATGAGTCATATTTACATCAAACACTAT
>ML807341.1:220118-241078 GCA_009831015.1 Picea engelmannii
CAAACAAACTTGGGTCCATTACCCAAACCTGGGGTCTCCAACTTCTCATGGCCATAACTCTCTAACCATGAGGAATTATGTGACATTCCACATACCACCGGAAATGACATGACAAGAACTATCCATCTAGGATATTTTCCTTGGAAAATTCACTTTCCTTCATCTCATTATTCCACAATTAAGCATGGGTTCTCTTACTCCACAAAGCATCTTCCCGTGAGGGCTTTCACCATAAGGGGACCACTTTGGAGTTCATCCATATTTACTTCTTATCAACCATGACAAAACAATAATGAGTCATATTTACATCAAACACTATTGGGTCCATTACCCAAACCTTTGTGCTACAGGTCTTTCTTCAAGGGTTGACATTAATGACAACCAACCTTAATCAACACGGGGTACCTAAGTGCGGGTCCCATGTATTCGTCAGTCTTGAACCCCGACTTGCGAAATCCCGATGAAGGAAACCCCGAAATAGTGAAGCATGTTTAAGAGTTTGGTGTTCCTGAGTTTCATCTCTCGGGAAACCTAGATGCGAGACCTCTTGTCCTCGCATATCTCGAAATCTCGATATGCGAATCCCCGAGACGGCCTAGCGCATATCAATCTGGTACTTCAGTGTTTCAACTTCCAAGGTACCAAAGGGCATGAGCCCCTTGACATTTTATTCCCGAAATGGGCTGAGGGATATATATATATATATATATATATATATATATATATATATATATATATATGTATGTATGTATGAAGGATTCGGAGTTTCAGCTCCTAGGAAAACCAGGTGCGAGACCTCCTATCATCGCATATCTCGAAATCCCGATGGGGGAAACCCTGAAATAGTGAAGCATGTTTAGAGTTGGTGTTTTGGAGTTTCGACTCCCGGGAGACCCAGATGTGAGACCTCCTGTGTTCGCATCCCCCAAATATCCGATATGCGAAATCCCGAAGGGTAGAGTGCCTGGACTTAACCTGGGTAACTGTTAATTGCGTTAAGAAGTTAGATCCATTTCAGATTTCGGCCCTTCGAAAGACAAGAGAGAAATGGGAATACATGCACCGCGATTTCCCGAATCGCGAAAGTCGACGAGCACTTCTCCAGTAAGGCTTGGGGTCGTAGCCGATGATCATATGGGTAAGGATAAGGGATGGTAGGGTCTGCATCAGGCCCTGTAGGAATTCAGGGATTTCTATTCCTCAGAGAAAAGAAGAAGAAGGCCGAAAAATTTTGAATCTCGTAGTGGGTGTGTGACAAATTGGTATCAGAGCATGGTTACAGTACTTGGCCTACTTGCACTCATGAACGTGTTGCACAGAGACTCTGTTCGAAGCTCTCCTAAGAGGAGTAGACCATTATCTTAACCCCCTATATCAAAAGGTCAAAGTTCTAAAAAAAAAAACCGATTGTGTATGCATGTGAAAAGAATATGAATTTATGCGCGGGTTATGAATGTATATAGATTTTTTACTATCAAACAACGTTTGTATTTTTCATCCAAGCGACCGATCAACCGCGGGAAATTACAGGCGCATAGAATGGTAACTCACCAAGAGATGGGTAAGGCTCCCACAATAGAGATGAAGATTCTGATGAAAGAAGAGCAGTAGGGACCCCTCCAGATCTAGCTAAGACTGTGAGGAGTCTCATGGTCGAATTACAAAGATGCAAGGATGACAATGAAAGGATGATGAAAGAACAAGAGAAACAAACAGAAATTAACACAGTTTTACTACAGAGATTATCCAACCTACAATGACAAATGCAGCATGAACCTGAGATATAAAAACATGGGCATATCAGTGGCCACACTGAGAGGGGAACCTCAAGAAAGGTCCACCCCAGAGGAAAAGGACCAGCACCGAATGATTCCTCTGAGATGGAAGCTGGTGATTCGGAGGGCTCTTCTAGCAGCAGAACTAGTTCTTGTCCCCGAAGAAAACAGAAGAAGCAAAATCTTTCCAAGGGTCATAAATTCAAAGAATTCAGAAAATCCAAACTTCCCTCCTTCGATGGTGAAATAAAGAAGGGGGAGGAAGCAGAGGTCTGGCTTCTTGGACTAAAGAAGTATTTCAGAGTCCATGACTTCTTAGAAAATATGAAGGCCCGAGTGGCCACCTTCAACTTGAACGGAAAGACTTCCATTTGGTGGGAAGACCTTAAGAATGTGAAAGGAGTTCGCGAAGAGGACATGTCTTGGGAACAGTTTGAGAAATACTTTCGGAAAAAGTATCCGTCGGAAAAATATTTCAATGAGAAAACTAAAGAATTTTATGAGCTCAAATTGGGGAAACTCACTATAGAAGACTATGTCAACAAATTCCTCAATTTGTTGAGGTATGTACCTTATATAAAAGAAAAAAAGGCAAAGGTGCAACGCTTCATTAGCGGACTACCCAAGGACTACCGAAACATAATTGAATTTGATGAGCCAAAGACCCTAGAAGGCACTATTCGAAAGGCAACATATTGCCATGAACAGTTTGGACGTCAAGAAGAATATCGTGAAGGATGGAAATAGAAGAATAGTTCAGGATTTCAGAAAAAGGGGATTAAATCCCCAGGATTTAAGAACTATAAGAAGAACCCAAGAATGATCTTCCCAGCTCGGAGTGTACACCAGCATAACTTTCCCTCATTGGGCGGAAATAAAACTTCTGGACCTATACCAGTGAAGGATGATAACACAAAGAGAGAACCTATGAAATGTTGGGGTTGCGGAGAAGAACATCTCCGGAGAGACTGTCCACACCGACAACAGAATAGTCAGAGAATTTATAACATCCAGGAAGCTACTACCATCAATGATGTGGCTAGGAGTGTGCCGCAAATTTATGCAGCCTTGGATAATAACCAGGCTGACCACCAAGATTTAGTGGTGGAAATATAAGGTATGATTTCCAACCATCTAGTGTCTATTTTGATTGACCCTGGTTAGAATTTGAGTTATATATCCCCTAAGGATATTGATAAATGTAAACTACAGCCACACAAAAACACCAAGCCATGGTTGGTACAGTTAGCCATTGGCACCAAAAGAAGGGTAGCAGAAGTCATACCAGCCTGCCAATTGATGTTGGGTGAATTCCCCACCCAAGTAACCCTTAACATATTGCCCCTGGGATCGTATGATCTGTTGATTGGTATGGACTAGCTAGCCGCCCATAAAGCCAAATTGGATTGTTACCATAAAACCTTAGAATGTGTAAGTCAAGAAGGAAAAAGGATAACCCTTCAAGGGATCCGAAAACCTGTCTCGGTGAGACAAATATCAGCTCTGCAAATGAGAAATTATTGCTGAAAGGGATGTCCCCTATATGCAATACAGGTGTTAAAAATCATTGAAAGTGACAAACCAAGCCTTGAAGACCACCCTACATTGAGAGAATACAAAGATGTATTTCCGAAAGAGGTACCGGGTCTACCTCTGAGAAGGGACATTGACTTCTTGATAGAGCTTGCACCGGGAGTGGTGTTGGTGTCTAGGACACCTTACCGGATGAGCATACCTGAGCTAGTTGAACTCAAATTGCAATTGAGAGAAATGATGGATAAGGGCTATACCTGGCCCAACGTGTCTCCATGGGGAGCACCAGTCCTGTTTGTGAAAAAGAAGGACGGTACCCTTAGAATGTGTGTAGATTATAGACAACTCAATAAGATAACCATAAAGAACAAGTACCCCTTGCCCAGGATCAATGACCTGTTCGATCAATTGGGAGGTCCGTCTATCTTCTCGAAGATTAACTTAAGGTCGGGATACCATCAAGTCTGAATCAAGGGTGAAGACATCCATAAAATGGCTTTCCGGAAACGGTATGGTCACTATGAGTTTGTGGTAGTGCCATTTGGGTTAACCAATGCCCCTGCCACTTTCATGTGCTTGATGAATAATGTACTTAGAAAATTCCTAAACAAATTTGTGTTGGTTTTTATTGACGACATATTAATTTACTCCAAGAATAGGGAAGAGAATGAAGAGCATCTTAGGCTTGTACTGCAAGTGCTAAGAGAGAATCATCTCTATGCCAAATTCAGCAAGTGTGACTTCTTCTAGAAACAAATACATTACTTAGGCCATGTCTTATCGGAAGAAGGAGTAGTGGTAGACCCTGACAAGATCTGGTCTTTCATGGAATGGCCTACCCCAAAGGATGTTTCAGATATCAGATCCTTTATGGGATTAGTAGGATACTATAGGAGATTTATAAAAGGATTCTCCAAGATTGGTTGTCCAATCACCGCCCTCCAAAAAAAGGGGACAAATTCATGTGGACACAGAAATGTGAAGAAAGATTTCAAACCCTGAAACATCTACTGACCCACGCACCCATGTTGAAGATTGTTGATCCCGAAGCTGATTTCCTCGTGTGCATAGATTCTTGTAAGGAAGGGCTCGGAGGAGTCCTTATGCAAGGAGGAAATGTGGTCTGCTATGAATCCTGGAAATTAAACAAACATGAAGTCAACTATGTGACTCATGATCTGGAACTAGCTGCCACAGTGCACGCCTTGAAAATGTGGAGGCATTACCTCCTAGGAAGGAAATTTTTACTTATGACAGATCACTGTGGATTGCGATATTTGTTTGACCAACCGAAGCTCAATACCTGACAAGCTATATGGATGGACCTCCTTAGCGAATTTGATTTTGAAATCAGACACATTAAAGGTAAAGAAAATAGAGTGGTCGATGCCCTTAGCAGAAGCATGAAAACAATTCACCTGGCAGCGGTGAGAACCTATGAGACAGATGTCAAGGAAAGATTCATAAATGCACAAGAGACAGATCCCTTCATCCAGACCGTGACCTTATACCTACAGTAAGAACCTACCGAGGTAAAATATGAAGGATACCAAAGGACCAAAGGAGGTCTCCTCACTTACAGAAGAAGATTATACATTCCATATTGTGACGACTTGAAGAGGTTCATTATGGATGAACTACATAAAAGACCCTATACTGGTCATCCAGGATACCAGAAGATGATCACTGCCACCATGAAACAATTTTATTGGCCTAAATTGAAGAAATGCATAGCCGAATACTTGCCCAAATGCATAGAGTGCCAACATATTAAAGCAGAACATCGACACCCATCAGGATTATTGCAACCTTTACCAATTCCAGAATGGAAATGGGAAACCATCTCCATGGATTTTATCACTGGATTACCAACATCGACCAAACAAAATGATGCCATTATGGTAGTTGTGGATAAATTGAGAAATTCTGCTCATTTCATCCCCATCAAATCGACTTGCAAAGAAATAGATGTCACCTAGGTATTCATAAAGGAGATATTCAGACTGCATGGCATGCCGAAAGAGATCGTGACTGACAGAAACACGAAATTTACTTCCAACTTTTGGAAATCACTGATGGTTGATTTAGAGAACAAGTTGTTGTTTAGTACCGCCTATCACCCTCAAACCGATGGACAGACAGAAAGAGTGAGCCAAATACTAGAATGCATTTGATGCATCAACCCAAGAAGTGGGAAGACTACCCGCCACTGGTGGAATTCGCCTACAACAACAGCTACCAATAATCCCTAAAGATGAGTCTGTTCGAAGTCCTCTATGGTAGGTCATGCAACACTCCCATCAGTTGGAGTAATCCTGTAAACAAAATTTCTTTTGGACCCGACATGTTGAAAGAAATAAAACAACAAGTAATTCAGATAAAACAAAACTTGAAGGTCGCTCAGAACTGGCAGAAAAGTTATGTCGACCAAAAGAGAACTCCAAGAGAGTTCAAGACGGGAGACCATGTATATCTCAGAGTTAGGCCCAGGAAGAGTTCCCTGAAAATGGGATCTTGTGGCAAGTTGGCACCTTGATATTGTGGACCCTTTGAGGTTCTAGATAGAGTGGGACCTGTAGCCTATAGGCTAGCACTTCCTCCCACCGTAAAAGCACATAATGTTTTCCATGTTTCATTATTGAAGAAATATGTACATGATGCTAACCATATAATTGACTGGTCTGTGATCCAGGTGGAACCGGAGGGAGAATTTATACCAGAACCTCAATGCATATTGGACAGAAAGGAAACCCCGCTCTGGAACCAAACCATTGCACAGGTCAAGGTGCAGTGGAGACATTTTGGCCCAGATGAGGCTACATGGGAAATGGAGGATGCCATGAAATAGGCATATCTGATTTTGTTTACATCTGTACATACATGTCATGTTGATAGATAGATAGAACATCAAAGACAATGTTCCTTTAAGGGGGAGGGAATTGTAACACCCTGTTTCCCCCAGTCAGAAAAATAAATATACTGGCCAAGAACTGTGGCAAACTCAAAAATGAGAATGTGTGATGTGAATGGACCTTGTGAAAAAGGTTGATGAATGTAAATAATGTTATGAATATATGTTGCAAGACTGTTGAGAGGGGGATGTGCTAAAAAAGAGACCATGATGGCTGAAGAAAGGTGGTGGAAGGCACCTGGAATGGTGGTGTTAACTTCCACCGAAACCAATATTGTATTTGGTCTTCACTGGCCCAGAGAACCAAGAGCAGCTCACTAGTCTCGAATTGAATGACTCGCCAAGTTGGCAAGTGAAGGGGGCTCCTCATGAATTAATGAGGGATGGGGGGTGAACCGCCCATCCGTAGAAGCCTCGGGCCTGACCATCGCGAGGAATATCGTGCCACATGCAACCTCACCAGAGAGAAAGGCAAGGAAAGAGGTGTGGAGGGGAGAGGTGAGGGAATCAAAAGAAGAAAAAATGGAAGAACTCTGGAAATATACAGAGTGAGTGATAGCAGAGAAGAAGGAGAGTAACCTTCATTCTCGATCGTTGAAGAACAGAGACAGAGAGTCTCAAGCATCGTGGTCTCAACTCGGGGGTGGCTAGTGGTAAATCCATTCGGAATCGTTGAGCCTACAGTTGGGTGGAAATGAGCACCCCTCTCAGCAGTTGCATCACACCTGGTGTTTTCTGATAAGTGTTATATCTTGTATCTTGAATTTAAATATTCTAACATGCATTCTCATGGTTGTGAAATTATGAATGGTCTAAGTATAAGATTGACTGTATGGTGGTTATATTCTATACTGGAATGACTAACGAAACCTATGTTGTGATGAGGTATCATTTTATTGATTCATATTGTTGCAGATGATGATGGCATTCTTTCGAGAATGATGATGTTGTCAATGAAGAAAACTTTCGATGACTCGTAAATTTGCCAGCCAATGTTCCAAGATGATATTGACGATACTGTCCCCCTGATGCCACTAATGATGCAGACCTCTCTCGCCTGATGTTGTTTAAGAATACCCTTCTTGTTAAGGGGGAGTGTTAAAATAATGTAACTACAAAGAGTATTCTTATTATTATTGCTATTTTATTCATAGGATTAATCCCCATTGTGGATTAATCGTGTTGGTAATTGTATTAGGACCAAATCCCCTTTTGTGGATTGGTCATTGGACAATTGTAATAGGCAGAATAAGAAGTCAGCCCCAGAAGTTATTATTGAGACCCAGAATTAGCTTAAAGGTGGGTTTACCCACCCGGAGTGAGAGGTCGGCCCTGCCAATGA
This sequence comes from Picea engelmannii, assembly GCA_009831015.1. Lineage (NCBI taxonomy): Eukaryota > Viridiplantae > Streptophyta > Pinopsida > Pinales > Pinaceae > Picea > Picea engelmannii. The sequence goes on from ML807341.1 coordinate 227,680, forward strand.
AACCCTTTCACACGTGCCAGTCTTGTATATATAGGGAGGCTAGCGCCTCACTTTATCACACACTCACTTGATCATTCTCTTATGAGGCAAGCTGCAATTACCAGTTGGAGAGAGGGAGAAGAGTGGCGCATCTTTTGGAGAGGACTACCTTTATTGGTTTGAGTTATCTCTTGAACATTGTATTGGCAATTTATGATAAGGAAGTTTTTGTTGGGTTTTCTTCCCCTAGAGGGTTTCCCAAGATAAATGTTGTGTCTCTTGTGAATGTGTATTTCTCAGTGATCTTGTTCTTATGTTTCTCTTATCTATTGAAATTCAAAGAACTATAATAATGGCATAAAAATTAACAGAGGCCATCCCTCTTACTCATGTAAATGAGAAGGTGGTGATCCAATTCGTAGAACAACATTTAATCACAAGGTTCAGTGTCCCCTATGTCCCTATTTTTGATAATGCAACTTACTTCTCTTCCACTTTGCTAATAGAGTTTTCACTTGACAAAGGAATAATAATTAGGTACTCTGCAAATTATTATCCTCAGGGAAACGAGGTGGCAGAAAACTAATAAGAACCTAGTGAGGATATTGAAGAAAACAGTTGCAGGCGACCAGCAAAATTGGCATAATCTACTTCATAGCTCTTTATGGATCGATAGGGTCACACGCAAAGAATCTATAGGGAATTCCCCGTACTTTCTGGTATATAGGCAGGAAGCTATTCTCCCGAACGGGCTTTATCTTCCATCTCTTCAATTGGCCCAAGATTCTAGAGAACAACCTTCATCAGTCATGTAACAAAGAATTGACACCTTTCTCATGTTAGAAGAGGAGAGGGAGAAAGCTAAATCAAAATTCATATCCCACCAATAGATAGTTAAAAGATGGTTTGACAAGCACAAGGCTAAAGAGAATAATTTTGAAGTAGGAGACCTAGTCCTAAAATGGGATAGAGAAAATGAGCCTAAAGGAAAGCATTCTAAGTTTTAGAATCTATGGCTTGGACCCTTCTCGATGGCTGACAAGATTGGAACAAGCACTTATTGGTTGCAGAATCTGAGGGGGGAACCTGACGCCCTCCCAGTAAATGGCCAAGCCTTAAAACAATATTTCCAATAATTAAAAAATATATAGATAGATAGATTTTATGTTTTGTATGCGTTTTTTCATGATTGCGAAATGCATTTTTTTTTTTCATTTTATTTTGGACTTCTGCACTTTTGAAGATTTTGTTTAAAAATACAATGGCCGACCTCAAGTCATGCCACACAACAAACTCTCTTCCTAACTCATCGCTCGCGTACAAACATAAGAAGCGCTGGGAAACTTGCAATTGTTTCAAGGGGCTGTCCATCTAACCTGCGCAGATGAATGACTTTGGAGAAATGTCAGAAGTGTCTACTTAGTGGTTTGGTAAGACCTTAAGGAAATAAGGAAATATGGAAATGACTTCATGCACCTCAAAGACAGAGCTAGTAAGTTTCACCTTAAACCATCTCATTTTTTCAAATAAACAGACTTCAACCTCTCCCACTCGCTCAGGGCATTCTGCCGAAATAAATTGACTTTATCAAACGAGTGAACATTAGGAGAGGGTATGCAGATATCTCCATTGGGGCTATGGATGCTCTCTAGCAGCAGAGCAAGGTCTATGATGTCAGGGTGACTCTGTCAGGGCTATGGACGCTCGTTGGCAGTAGAGAAACACCGTAGAAAGTGAGTAAAGGTAACCAAAGGCTCCATGCCAGTAAATAATTTACTAGACTTTCTACAAGAGGGCATGACTTAGGGTTACAAGAAACGAAGGAGGAATAAAGGTTAAAACCCCACGGGAAGACCCAGAAGCATCAACCGGGGAGTTCCAAATGAAAGGGTAAATGAATCTCTGATTTATAACAAGTGAAGTTCCCCACCAACTTTTGCATCATCTGAGCCCTGAAGGAGGAACAAAGATTCTTCTTTCGCCCAGTAAGTCAGCATTTGTTGAGCACTCAACACACCCTAAAAATCCTATGTCAAATTTTACATTTTGGGTACCACTTGGTCTTTTGCACTATCTTATTCAACCTTAGTATGAAAAATGTTGCCTTTGTTTATCATTTTTATTTTCCATTTAAGTCTTTCAAAGTTTTCTTGAGAATGTGAAAACCCATAACTTAAAAGACTAACATCTAAATTAGAGAATTGACAGTCAAGAATTTTCCCCAACATGCTTAAGAAATTCGGCATCGGAAAGAATTAAGCATGAAAGAAAAACACCGAGAGAACCGAAGTTGTCGAGTCTCGATCTTCGTCGACGTCAACAAAAGAGAGTTTCTTTCGCGACAAGCATCACCAAGGATATCGAAGATGATCGATCCCTTCGGCATCGGAAAAAGGCTAAAAGAGTAAGCGCTCACAAAGAAAGAAATGATATCGTCGATCATCGACTTCCGAAACGTTTTTCAGTATTTGGAGTTTTCGAGGATGATAATCCACAAGGAAACTACGCAATGGAACTATCTCGGAAAGCCGATCCCCGATAACTTTCGGCATCAACGAGTTTTTATAAGGATAGCCCATAGAGAATGTGATAAGTCAATCCCTGATCGTCAACCCCGATACCTTTCGACCTCGGCAAGTAAGGTTTATTTTAATACACATCTCTTTCGAAAGACCCGACTCTGACTGAGATATATGATCAAACCACATGTCCTCTTTTTCCATCTGTCATTGCCCAAGTGGTTAGACATACGATCTATTTTTCCCCTGAGTCGTTACTAGTTCTCGAGACCCAAGTCACTCCCCGAACCAGCACCATATGAAGAAATCCGTCGACGTCAAAAGTTTTTCTCAGGAGGATACCAACGGGAACATACACAAGGATATCGTCGATTCCTGATCTTCCCTCTAAGAAAGCGACGCGATGGGACATTTTAGCTCTAATATACGATGGATCCAAAGCATTTAAAGAATTAATTAATTCCAAAAATCCCGCAATAGTTATTAATCTGTGCGTGAATCAAAAGGATTGTTTAAACCTATCGATACCACACATCACCCTCCACGCCCTCGCCTTCAACCCACGTAGAATGTATTGGCAGATATTCGACGGTAGTTTGTTTTGAATTTCACTCATCACTCGAATTAATTGGTTGATACGACTGGTTGGATCTCTCCCATTAAATCTTCTTGAGTCATTGTAAACAAGATTATTTTGTGCACAAAGAACTTCGAAACATCCAGAGGAGTGAGACAAGCAATCTAGGTAAAGATTCCAAGGTCCAATGTGTATTAAACAATAGTTTTAGCAAGTGTTACAGGTACATATCGGTCTACGGATGTTTTATGCTTCATTTCATACATTTTTTTGTTTATCCAATGTTACTTTATACACATGCCTAAAGGATCATTTTCGGTTGCAGGAACAATGCCTTCGAAGAAACCTACCACTAGGAAATCTATGAAAGCGCCAAAGTTAAAGGAACCAGAGGTAGGAGAAGGCTCTTCCCCAGCAGTCACAAAACAACTAGAATTTACTCCAAAATCAGTGCTCGTCATCAAGACATCCACCAAGAAGGTTTTCTCTCAGCCTCCATCCTTTGGAGACACAGAGGCGAACATCGGGACCAAGATAGTATTATCGCACTGGGAAGAACCTTTCAAGAAAAATGAGCAAGAGGACTTCCTCAAATATACACCGCACAGTGACCCCGATACAAGGAAGCTCAATGATGAAGTTTTTCCCAATATCCAAAGAGCATATATGCATATGGTAGCGAGAAAAACTCCATTTCTCCCCTGCATTGAACTCCTGAAATGGCTTATTGACCACATGGACACTCAAAGATGTTTGATTAATGATGACAATGGAGAGTGTGTTGGGGTTTTCCTTCCAGTGGAGGTGCAAAATTACTACAAGCTTTGAGAGACGGAGGAGTGGCTAAACATTGATTTTGTTGTAAGATTCTATCAGAAACATGACACCATCAAGGTGATGGCTTCATGGTGGAGAGGAAAAAAATTTCACCAATCGGACCTTCGGCTGGTACCCAACGGCCAATCTAAGGGAGTCATACATCTATCTAATGGCCCTCCTTTGTCGATTTCATGGGGAGAAAGACTGCTCCAGGTTTTCAGAGGCTTGGATGCCTCTAGCTTACACTGTAGATATTTCCAGAATAGGTTTTAATTGGGGTGCCATCATCTCCAAACAGCTGAGCACTTGCATACGACAGGCTCAAACACCAAAGGAAGGAGAGACTCCATCTTTCTACATGGCATCTTATCTTTTGGACGTCATCTGTGTCAGAAATTCCTTTGTCGAAATGAACTTAACCTGACACACCTCAGAAATCCCTGTCCATGTATATTTCGGCATCTTGTGGGAGAACAGGTACAAGAAATCCTACTCTCTCATTTTCGATCAATTTATCACACGTATTCATTTGTTATTGTTCAAGAAAGAGTGCCCAAGACTGTCGGATGCGGCCAAAAAGATTATATCAAAAGTTGGCCACTGGTACCTAGACGAGCATGATACCTACATCAAGGTTTTCGGAGCCACCGAAGCACCACATCTGTTACCTGTGTACATCCCTGATAGACTAGTAGTCGAGGAAATCTGTTACCAGGCCATCCTACAAGGTTATAATGCTACTCTAGTGAAAGATAAGAAGTGGGTGTTCATACCTATGGATTCCATATAGGTTTCTACATGGTAAAATACACTGCTCAAGACAAACATGTGTAAATGTGTTGAACCTGCACAAAATAGATCTATCTAAACAATAATCCACACATTTTCAAAGATAATTAGAGAAATAAGAAGAAGGAGAGAAGGAATGAAAGAATTCTCATTAACCGTTGTGAAAAATGAACAGTTTACACATGATATACTTTGTATAGATCAATGAGTGTGCACTTGAGTTAGTGAACCAATGCACCATAGTGGTGTTCTAGAGTGATCTGGACACACACCAAAAGTTACGGGAGTAAACTACCACCTAGTCTAGTCTCTCAGGAAGTTACGGGAGTGAATTGTCACCTAGTTGAGTTAACTAGTCAACTAGTCTTCAGTTAACTGACTGAAGAGAGAGTAGTGAGGAGTTAACTCATGTAATAAAGGCTAATGCACTAGTTTGGTGATGATCCCAAGGCAATTTTGAATAAGCATGGTGATTATCTCAATGTTGCATGGAGATAAAACCAATGCAACATCTAAACTCAACTCAACTAGTCAAACTGAAGTGTCAACTGAAAGAGAATATTCTCCAGGTGGAATATTCTCTCCTAAAATATAGGAGACTGGATAATGACTAATTATAACTAATAAACAAGGAAAAACCTTAGGAAAAATAAATCCTAGGTGTGTGTGAAGTAACTCCAACACCCCCCTTGAACATTACTATGGTGAAAATAAAGAATGGGTCCCAGCAACGAGGCCATGTTAGGTACCCAAATACAAAATATACACTAAAAATAAAGTGAGGAAAGAGGGAAAACCTCATGGGAAAAACCCCCCCTCAAGGTACAATGTATGTAAAATGAAGAAATACAGTTGTTAGGCAATTGTGTCCTTCACTCTAAGACGACTTCACAGAGATTAAAAAAATTTCTTAGTGAAGATGTTCGTCGTTTGTTCAATTGAAGGATAGAACTGTAAGTCGATGATCCCCTCATATACTAAGTCCTAGATGTAGTGCATGTGGATATCGATGTGCTTCGGCCACTACCTTTGAACTGGATCTCTGTAGAACTTCAGAGTGCTCTACTTGTCACACCAGATAATGATCGACAAATGAAACTGAATTCCCAACTCAGTGAGAAAATGTTGTAGCCACATAGCCTGAATGGTTATGTTAACTACCGCTCTATACTCTACCTCAGCTGAAGATAGAGCAATGGAAGATTGATTCTTTCTCGACCAACAGATAGGCCCAGAACCAGGACTGAGTGAGTAACCAGATGTGGATTTGCGATCAATTCTATCGTCAGCCCAGTTGGAATCAGTAAACTCGATGAGATCTAATGTAGAGTCTGTTTCATAATGAATCCCAAAGGTGATGGTTCCCTATACGTATCGAAGGATACACTTTGCAGCCTTCCAATGTAGCTCATGCAACTCCTGCATGAACTTGGAAACTACGCCAACTTCATATGAGAGGTCTGGTCTAGATTGTGTGAGATACAACAAGCTCCCCACTAGTTGTTTGTACAGTTTGTTGCCAACCAGTGGAGTCTCCCCTCCATCCTCAAGTTTGACTCTTGATAGGAAAAGAGTCGGAGCAGACTTGCAGTCTGTCATGTGAAATCTCTCAAGGAGATCTTGTGCATACTTGGCCTGAGATAGTTTGATGCTTGATGCATCCTAACTAATCTCGAGTCTAAGGAAAAAGTGTAGTGGACCCATGTCCGTCATCAAAAACCTATCATGTAGAATCCTCTTGACTAAAACAACCATTGAAGTCGAGCAACCGGTGATTAGAAAATCATCGACATACATAACAAAAAGTAGAAGTGAATGATTCATCCTGAGCATGTAGACATTCGGGTCTGATTTACAATGTACAAAGTTCTGTGACAACAGGTAGGATTCCATCTTGGCATACCATGCCCTCGGAGCCTGCTTGAGGCCATAAAGTGACTTCTTTAGTCGAAAGACCAAAGATGAGTCCTGCATAAATCATTGGGGCTGCTCCATGTAGATCTCCTCAGAGAGATCACCATGAAGAAATGCATTCTTCACGTCCATCTGATGGACTTCCCATCCCTTTGCTGCCACAATGGCAAGTGCCAATCGTATGGAATCCATCTTTGCTACTGGAGCGAAGGTATCATCATAGTCAATACCATGAACCTACTGAAATCCTTTGACGACAAGCCTGGCTTTATATCTGTTGACCTGTCCATCTGATGCGCTCTTGGTCCTGTAGACCCATCTGCATCTAACAAGTTTCCTCCCAAAAGGAAGGGGAACCAGATCCCAAGTCTGGTTCTCGAGGAGAGAGTTGTACTCCTCCTGCATGGCGGATTCCCAAAAGGGATTTCCAACAGCCTCTCCATAAGACTGTGGATCTGAAGAATGAACCAAGAAAATATGCCTAGAGAGAAATGGTTCAGTGGAAGTGAGTGCAACATGAGGCTCCTCGAAATCAGATCGAGTCCTCCTAGTATCGGTTGGATCACCAACGAGATTCCCTGCAACATGAAGAGTAGTTTGTGCCCATTTGGGCCTCTTCTATGGCTCTGCAACTGTATCTGGATGCTCTGACTTTGCATCCGACTGTACTGACTCTGAATCTAAATCATCTGAGTCCTCTGAATCAGAACTCTCGTCTGAAGAAGAGTCGACATGTGCATGATCATCATCTTGGATAGGTGGAAGAGTGAAGGTGTATGCATGCGGCCACTGAGGTACATGCGAGAAACTTTCCTCGAATTGGGCACTACACTCAATGACGAGCCGGTTCGAGGAAAGATTAATAAGCTAATATCCCTTCACACCGTCGAGGTATCCAACAAAAATGCACTCAGTTCTCTATGAATCAAGTTCCTTCCTCTTTTCAGAGGGAATTCAGGCCCATGCACGTGAATCGAAAATTCGAAAGTGGGTCACTTCCAGTTTGAGGCCGATCCAAGCCTCGTAGGGGGTCTTATCCTTGACAGATCTATGGGGAGATATGTTTTGTATGTATGTTGCACAGTTAAGTGCTTCGGCCCATAGTGTCTGTGGTAGTGACTTTGCATGCATCACACAAGATGCCATCTCCTTTAGAGATTGGTTTTTCCACTCAGCAACTTTGTTTTGTTGTGGAGTATAGGGAACTGTGTGATGCAACTGAATCCCTGCCTCGTGGCAAAGATTATGGATCTTATGATCACATACTCTCCCCCGCTATCATTTCAGAGGACTTTTATATTCTTTCTAGACTGTTTCTTAGCCAAATCTTTGAAATATTTGACGTGTTGAAAGACCTCAGATTCTTGCCTGAGAAAGTAGATCCATGTGAAACGTGAGAAATTGTCAAAAAAAATGAGAACAAAGCTCGCTTTGTTGATCAATGGATGTGGAAAAGGACCCATGAGGTTACTTTGGATCAAATCTAAAGGTGAGGAATCTCTCTGAGACTTTCCCTTGTCGAATTTCTCTTAAGGGTGTTTTCCGAGAACACATCCCTCGCATACTCCCTTAAAGAAATGGATGTCTGGTAGACCGTCAACTAATATTTTCTTGCTAAGTTGTTGAATGTATATGAAATTGAAATTTCCAAACCTTTCATGCCATATCCTACTACTTTCATCGGCATGAGTAAGCAGTAAAGAAAAATCAGGTTCAATGAATTCAGAAAAAGTATACAATCTAGACTGATGATTTACCTCACCTGTAACAACCCTAGAGTTGGTTTGCATGTCATAGATGTCCACGGAATTTGGTGTGAATATGAATTTCTTTCAAGTTCCGGAATTCGTCATCTAATACATAGAGAGAAGGTTGAAAGAAATTTTGGGAACATGCAGCATGTTCTTGAAGCTTTTGTTGGTGAGTTCAGTCCTTCCTTTGCTGGTCACTTCGATAGAAGAGTTGTCCCCCATCATAATAGGAGGACCTTTTCATCCATCCAAAGAATAAAATATTTCTTTTGAGGAAGCGATGTGATCTAATGCTTCTAAATCAACGATCCAAGCATCGGGAGAGGAGTGGATGGCAATCAAGGCATGGCTAGAATTGTCTTTCTTGGAATTCAGATCTTCTGGCTTCTTCTTCTTGGCACCCTCGGGGATGCAATCTCCAAGGTTGTTTTGTTGAAGTATTTGAGACATCAAATATATTTGTTTTTGCATGCATGCGGATTCCGAATGGAATCCTTTGTGACAATACATGCATTTCTCCCCTTTTCCCCTTTAGATCCAGAGGCATCGGTGAAGGATTTTGTGTACCCTTCCTTCTTTGGATGTGCATGACCTTTTCATTTATCTTTATCTCTATATTTATGATATTTGTGGCTGCCATCATGCACAGTGAATGCATTCTCTCTTGGGCCCTTGATTGTGCCCATGTTGATGAGCTTGGTTTACTCTTGTGTCAGGGATTCAATAAATTCCTCAAGAGAAGGCATCTTCCAGGTGGCTCCAGAGGCGAATCTAACAGTATGGAATGTAAAGACGAATACAGATAATTTAGGACCAAGCTTGGAGAGAATGGTGAGAACCATTTGTTTCTCCTCCTTCGATTTATCAAACCCACATTGAGTTGCGACAGTAAATCCTTGAATTTCGTAAACAAATCTTGGATATTCTCGAAGCTTTTTGGATCCAATGTGAGAAACTCCACCTCCAAAATGTGTCCCCTCATCTCAACGTGTTTTCCAAAGAGCCCTTCCAATATGGTCCAGTCTTCATTGGGAGTCTTACAGGAAGATATATGAAAAATGAGATCGGGAGAAATAAGATTGCAAATTGTTCTGAGTGCCTCATCCATGTGATTTAAGTACTTGGATTTTTCTATGGATGATGTCGGCTCTATTTCTGTATTCATGGTTAACCTGTACAACCCTCTGGATCAGAGATGTATGGATATTTTCTCCTTCCATGCAAAATAGTTGTAAGGTGTAAGAATGGTTTCTTTTTGGAATTCTATCTTTCTGTTGTCTTCAATCTTTTGGACCTGCAAAATTTTTTGGTGTAGCTTTCCTTAGCAATCTAGCTAAATAATAATACACACATTTGCAGAGAGAATTCGAGAAAGAAGAAGAAGGAGAGAAAGAATGAAAGAATTCTCATTAACCATTGTGAAAAATGAATAGTTTACACATGATATACTATGTATAGCTCAATGAGTGCGCATTGGAGGTGAACCAATGCACCATAGTGGTGGTGTAGAGTGATCTTGACACACACCAACAGTTATTAGAGTGAACTGCCACCTAGTCTAGTCTCTCAGGCAGTTACGGGAGTGATATGCCACCTAGTTGAGTTAACTAGTCAACTATTCTTCATTTAATTGATTGAACAAAGAGTAGTGAGGAATTAACTCAGGTAATCAAGGCTAATGTGCCAATTTGGTGATGATCCCAAGGCAAGGTCGAATTAGCATGGTGATGATTCCAATTTTGCATGGTGATAAAACGAATGCAACATCTAAACTCAACTAAACTAGTCAAACTAAAGTGTCAACTGAAAGAGAATATTCTCCAGGTGGAATATTCTCTCATAAAATATAGGATATTGGATAATGACTAATTATGACTAATAAACAAGGAAAACCCTTAGGAAAAAGAAATCCTAGGTGTGTGTGAAGTAAATCCAACAACATGAAGGGTTGAACCAATTGGAGTTTTGATTCTAGACTGGTCGCTTTCGTAAGCACGACCCAAAAGGTTTAGTCCTGAAGCATGCATCACAAGTATCTTCATGCTATCCATATGCCCATGACAGGTTTGAAGATGAGATCTTCACTGAAAATGCTAAAGACTGGGATGAGTTTATGGCAAAGATGGTTGACCTTAAGGAAACTAGGTTCAAGGCTATGAGTTGGGATGAGCAAGCGACAGTCTTGGAACAATCAGCCCAATAGGTCTTTAGGGCCAGAGAAGAAAGGATAACATCTAAAGTAGATGAAGCTTCCTTGATAGCCTCAACGCAAGGAAGAGACATCCATTTGGTACAGGATGTGCGGGAAACGGGACTTCTCATGTTGGAACGGATGCAGTGGGTGCTTGATCAACTACAAGATGACCCAGATCTATTAGAAACAATAGGAGCACCTACCGATAACCCAGAGAGAATCCAGGTGGGCACAAGCGACCCTAGATTTATAGATGTTGATGAAATTGTCGGGTTAGATGACCTTGAATTCACAATGCCACCAGCTGGATCGCTGACAGGTGTGGTGACACAGCTAGAGACCATCGAAGCATCACAGAGAATCAGCGCATCAAACCCCTTGAGCGAATTTATAATAATATGGACGAGAGCCCAGAAGTATCTCGCGGGTCCCCAGTGCATGTCGAAGAAACAAGGGGACCTGAGAAGACAACTTCTCCCATCTTCGACATACAAAACCCAGGAGGTCATGCCAAAAGAGAAGGAAGTTGAAAGTGTCCTGGATACTAAAATATCTGATGCGCTAGAGACCCAAGTGGACGTCCCAAAATTCGAGTCAGGGTCAGGCGAGCTATAGGAAGGAGCTCTGCAGCACGAAATCGACATTTTGACAGGCGGTGAACAAGTAAGTATCGATTCAATCCTTAACACTTCTTTTTTAACTGGAGCCTCTATTCCGCTCAACACTCAGATTCCCGACAAGTGACAGGCAGAGGTCAAGCCTTCAGAGCACAATGAGGAATTTCAAGAACATGATATTGAAAAAATATACACCATCGGAAGTCTGGGAAACACACTCACATGGGGTGATCAGTAGATTCTTGAACCAGTGGACAAATTAGTCGATATATATGTGATCGCTTATGATCGAAAGAGGAAGGCTATTGTCCAACGGACCACCAAGAAAAGGAGGATTACATTGGAATGCTCCATCCTCACCACTACAGAGGAAGATTTGATAAATACAGAAAACACCAAAACATCTAAACTTATCGGTGTAGGGAGAGAAATCTCAGATGCCACCCTAGACAGAGATAAATAGGATGAAAAAGAGTTGGCCACCACTCTGAAAGAACTGGAACATTTTCACCACCTGACTAAGTATTATCAGGACACCACACAGGTTGCGGTGTATCTGAGGAGTGAGTTTAAAGAGGCCTACTGCAAGTTCACAAACAAGCAACATCTTTTCACTGCGAAGATAGCCGAGCTCTAGGAAGATACTCTCATGACACTCACAATGTGCAACGCTATGGAGCGATGGTGCGAAAAGGTGGAGCAAGTTGTGGAAAGATTCGACTACATTGGTGCATTCCAGCAGGGCCGAGATAAAGAAGAACACAACATCCAATTGTTGAGACAAGGAAGTCTTAATCGCATAAAGAGATCAACCGAATATTGGGATAAAATGTCTCGAGAACCACACCGGGAAATTCAAGAGCAGTGGGCCAAATGCGAGAAACATTGGAGTAAAATCAACAAAGAAATTAAGGATATCGGACTGCCCAAGTTCAGCATGCCCAATGACTTTGTCGACTTGCACGACATAGTCGAATTGCATACCAAGCAAGATTTGTTAAGAGCTGGAAAAGTTAACCGACACAATGCAAGGACAAGTGAAACAATTTATGGAACACTCGATCAGAGCTCGGACTGTGCTACAATGGCTAAGTACCAATCTGGTGAAGTACTAGGTGCATGTGGTGGAGATAAGAGAAATTTATGCAGCCCCGATGGAACAACACCGATTTCCATACGCCCATGTCTGTGAGGATCTATTTGTTAGTTGGTCAGAGTATGAGAAAAGTCACCCTTTCAAAGGGACACCTTGAGTTGACTGTTAGAAAACTGTTAGGAGAGAATGCCACATGGCGAATTTTGTTCACTTATCTACACTTAGTCATTATTTTCAGTTGAATTTTATGTTATAAATAAGAGCATCAACCAATTAGTTAGGGGTCGATGGTTGTTGCAAGAAACTCTCTTTTATGGTTTGTTAAGAATTATTTTGAAGCTATCCTTAATTGAGAATTCCTTCTGGACCAGAGACAAGTTATATTTTCATCAAATGCATGTGTGATTGGGTGTGGAGAAGAATTATTTCCTTTCTCATTTCATGAATAGATGTTGTGACAAGTAAGAGCTATTGAAACTATTTTTAAGTTATCTGATGCAATTTTGTACAGTGATTTTCTCTATGATGAAGACGAATCGTTGTGTCATTGTGTGATGAACGATAAGAGTAAGTGAATTATTTTGCTTGTTATTATCTCATCGTATATTTGTTTTCTTTCTGATAATTAAGTGTCCCAGACAGTAATCAGATGCTCACATGGTTAACGTATTAGTACTAGGCCTTGTGGTATAAAATTGTTGTCTACATGCTTGAGTAGCGGTTTATCCCAAGCTCATCCTCTTCTCCAGTAGTTAAAATAAATCTTGTTTGTTACCAAGTTGGTTTATACTGGCTTACCTTTCATATCAGTCCCACCTAAGAGAAAATACAAAAAGAGAAAGTCCAAACTGAAGGAGACGCCTTCACAAGAAAACATAAAGCTCATTAATTAATTGGCTGGATCAAAAGATCTGAGAACCATTCCACCATTAAACGCTGCAGATTCTAATTGGGCCTCAGTAGCGGGTTTGGTTCCTGTTGACCGCCTGTTTAGCACAGAAGTCAACTCATTTTCATGAAGATTATTCTATGTCAGAGACAGAGATGGTTCTACTGGGTGTTTTATACACCAGCACTTAAATTTTTGTAAACGGGATTTCCGCACCCCTGCGAGGGTATATAATGTAATAATGTCTGCATGGAT
>ML807341.1:245931-278200 GCA_009831015.1 Picea engelmannii
CAGTGAAGGCAGTCCAAGTGGAGTAAGTGCCACTTGGGGCATGCTTGGCCCTAGGGTGTGATTTCTTAACATCTCTTGTATATCTTGTGTTCATTGTATATCTCATGTTGTTGTAAATTGGTGTAATCATTTTTATAATTCTAATCTTGTGGGGTTTGGGTAGTTTGATTTGATTTAATTGTAAATTTCTTGTAACGAACCACCCTTACACATAGTTGACCCCATTGCCCAACCTTAGGCACTAGTCCTTAGTTGACTTAGGGAAAGGGTTGCCTAACATTTAGATTTAGACTTGCACTTGCATTGCTGCTTGTCATTTAGGCTAGTTTTCTCCTTGGCCTATAATCAATTGAAACTAACTCCTAGAACATTGTAATTAAAATTAACTTAGTAACTAGGGACAACCCCCCTTGGCTTCCCTAGGAGTATGCCTAGACGGAAGAAGTTCTTGTCAAGGTGACAGTGTGGGCAGGAGCTTAGACATTGCGTCTCCGATGGCACACTAAGTGAGCAGGACTTAGCTCACGTTTGCAAGTGTGCATAAGGGCGACAACAGTTCCTACTATTGAGCTAAGGGATTTATGACCCATCAACAGTAAGCAGCATAGTTAAGTGCCTCAACCCAAACCTTGGAAGGAAGTGATCTTCCATGCTTTTAATGTTTAAGCCATTATTATAGATGTTTTCATTTCATTAGATAACAATAGCATAATCCAAGATCACTGAGAAATACACAATCACAAGAGACACAACATTTATCCTGGGAAACCCTCTAGGGGAAGAAAACCCAGCAAAACTTCCTTAATATAGATAGCCAATACAATTCCAAGAGATCTCTATGCTAAAACAGAAAGTCCTCTACAAGATATGTGCCACTCTCTCTTCTCATTTGTCGGTAACAGATCAGAACTTGTCTCTCAAACTGAGCAGGTGAGTTATGTCCAAATGAGGTGCTAGCCTCCTTTATTTATACAAGTCTGGCACATGTGAAGTGTCTCTTCACTGGCAGGGCCGACTTCTCAAACTGGGTGGGTAAACCCACCTTTATTATATTTCTAGGTCTCTTTATTAACTGTTGTGGCTGACTTCTTATTTTGCCTATTACAATTGTCTTTTGACCAATCCACAAAAGGGGATTTGGTCCTATTACAATAGCCGACATGATCAATCCACAATGGGGATTGATCCTATGAATAATATGCCAATAATAATAAGAATACTCTTTGTAGTTACAATATTTCAACACTCCCCCTTAACAAGAAGGGTATTCTTCAGCAGCATCATGCGAGAGAGAGAGGATAGCATCATCAACAACATCAAGTGGGAGGACAACATCATCAATATCATCTTGGGTGGCATATCTATAAATCATCGGAAGTTTTCTTCATCAACAGCATCATCATTCTCAAAGGAATGCCATCATCATCTGCATCAATATGTATTAGTATAAAAACTAATACATCATCATCATTACAACGCAAGGCTGGCCCATCACAGTACTAGACTGGCTCTATGTCACAGCTGTTAAGCTAGTAGCTCAATGCAAGTTACATCTTGCTTTACGTCTAACAACTAGGTCAAAAGCAAGGTATACATCATCTTGCTTTACGTCTAACAACTGGGTCAAAAGCAAGGAACACATCATCTTGCTTTACATCTAACAACTAGGTCAGAAGAAAGGAACACATCATCTTGCTTTACATCTAACAACTAGGTCAGAAGAAAGAAACACACATATCGTCTTGCTTTACGTCTAACAACGAGGTCAGAAGCAATGACTCATCTTGCTTTACGTCTACCAGCGAGGTCAGAAGCAAGGAACACACACATTGTCTTGTTTTACGTCTAACAGTGAGGTCAGAAGTAATGACTCATCTTACTTTACTTCTAACAGTGAGGTCAGAAGCAAGGAACACACACATCATCTTGATTTACATCTAACAACGAGGTCAGAAGCAATGACTCATCTTGCTTTACATCTAACAGTGAGGTCAAAATCAATGACTCATCTTGCTTTACATCTAACAACGAGGTCAGAAGCAAGGAATACACACATCGTCTTGCTTTACGTCTAACAACGAGGTCAGAAGAAATGACTCATATTGCTTTACGTCTAACAGTGAGATCAGAAGCAAGGAATACACATATACTCCCCCATTCAGGGAGAGTCCTTTCGGACTATACCAATATTATCTCGAAAGTGTTCAAACTTTACACGAGATAGAGGTTTGGTCAACACATCAACAACCTGTTCATCTGTGCTAACATACAAGAGATTCAAGGCTCCTCTCTGCACCATGTCACAGATGTAATGATAGTGAATCTCTATGTGCTTCGACTTGTCATGGAATATAGGATTCTCTGTCATCTTTATGCAGCTCTAGTTGTCACATAGGATCATGGTTGCTTCCATCTCTAGGTCAAATAGACTGGTCAACAACTTTCGAAGCCATATAGTTTTGCAGCTAGCAGAACATGCGGCAATGTACTCTTCTTCCGAGAACATGCGGCAATGTACTCTTCTTCCGTTGTGCTGAGAGCAATACTGGATTGCTTCCTACTCTTCCACGAGATCATGGCTGATCCCAAACTGAAACAGCATCCTGAAGTGATTTTTCTGTCAGCAATGCTTCCTGCCCAATTTGAATCAGTGTATCCACTCAATGTGAAATTATGATCTCTGTCATAACTGAGACCACAATCTAATGTACCTTTAAGGTACCTGATCACATGTTTTGCAGCCATTAGGTGAACATGTTTGGGTTCTACCAGAAACTGGCTGAAGTTGTTCACAGCAAAACAAATGTCTGGTCTGGTGTTCGTCAGGTACATCAGTGATCCAATAATCTTTCTGTACAATGTCGAATCTATCAAGTCTGACGAAGTATCGACCAGCAGCTTCAGCTTCGCTTCCATGGGTGTATTCATGGACTTGCATTCCAGCATGTCGAATCTCTTTAAGATTTCGACTGTGTACTTCCCTTGGTTAAGGAAGATTCTCTCAGGACTCTGCCATACCTCAAGACCTAAGAAATAATGCATTAGGCCAGGGTCTTTCATTTCAAATTCTGAGGCAAGTCTCTTTTTACATTCATTGATGAGCTTTTCTTCTCCAATTAAGAATAAGTCATCCACATATAGCAGTAAGATTACTGGCTCATTATCCATAATTTTGAAGTAGAGATTTGAGTCTGCTTTACTCTTGGTAAAGCCTAAGCTCGTCAAGAACCTGTCTATACGGCCATACCAAGCTCTAGGATCTTGCTTCAATCCGTATAAGGATTTCTTCAATCTGCAGACATGAGACCTCATGTCTTCAATCTCAAATCCTTGAGGTTGCTTTATATACACTTCCTCTTTGATGACACCATTTAGGAAAGCTATCTTCACATCCATCTGGTGCAGCTTCCACTTCATCTTAGCTGCAAGAGCTATGATGGTCCTGATCAAAGTGTATCTGGCCACAGGAGCGAATGTCTCTTCATAGTCAATGCCTTCCTTCTGGGAAAAGCCACGAGCGACAAATATTGCTTTATACTTCTCAATACTTCTATTAGCATCATGTTTTATTTTGAAGAGCCATCTGTAGGATACCCCATCTTTATTCTTTTGGTCTGGGAACTATTTCCCATACTTCGTTCTTCATTATGGACTGGTATTCCTTTGTCATGGCATCTGTCCATTCTTTTCTTTGAATGGATTCTTCAAAGCCGGTAGGCTCATTTTCTAGGAGATCACACATCAAAGCCGTATAACTAGAGAATGGCTTTGGTCTTTTCAACTGTCTCGTAGTTCCTTGGGGAACACCATACTTCTCTCCATCTTGAATAATCTCTCTAGCCCAAGCTGGCTTTCTTTTATGGAGGATCGTCATCTGAGGAGGTTCTTGCACTTATACTATGTCATAGAAGTTCCTCATCAGGTTCTGCAGCTCTAGGAACCTCCCTCATAGCAGTATTGGGGATTATGGGTTCCTCTTCACATACCTCTTCAAGCTGGAATATTTTAGATTTCTTGAGCGCTGCATCTTCATCAAAGGTCACATCCTTGTTGATCTCAATGTGATGTTGACCTGGTATATAGATTCTGAAGGCCTTGGAGACCTCACAATATCCCACAAATATTCCCTTATTTCCTAAAGGGTCCAGCTTGTGTCTCTTTTCTTTAGGTATATGAATAAACACTGGACAGTGAAATATTTTGAGATGGCTAACCTCTGGCTTCTTTCCGGTGAACATCTCTTCCAATGTCTTGAGCCCAAGTGTGCTATGGAATAATCGGTCCTGCACGTAAACAACTGACATTGCTACTTCTGCCCATAAGCACATAGGAAGATCTTGATCTTCACAACTTCCATCATGATTTTGTTCTTCCGTTCAACTACATTGTTCTGTTGTGGATTGTAGGGAGTAGTGAGTTCCCTCTTGATTCCCACATCTTTGCAGAAGTTCACAAATTCTTTTGAGGTGTATTCTCCTCCATTATCTGACCTAAGTATCTTAATCTTCCTTTCAGAAAGGTTCTCTATCAAGGCTTGAATTCCTTGACCTTGCTGAACACTTCAAATATATCCAAGCTTATGAGAATAATCATCAATGAATGATACATAGTATACATACCTATTAATGGAGGACGATGGCATTGGACCACACACATCTGAATGAATGAGCTCTAGGACTCCTTCTGCCTTATTGTCCCTCTTCGAAAACGGGTTCTTGATGTTCTTCCCTTGTGCACATCCATTGCATACACCTTCATGGTCACCTTTGAGTTCTGGTAAACCTGTGACCTCTTTGCATATGTATGGTAGTGCCTTGTAGTTAATGTGGACTAATCTTTTGTGCCAAGATTCTTCAATGGTGTGGTTCATGGAAGCTTCTGAGTGACCCTTTAGCTTATGCAAGCCACCTTCTTCTCTTCCGATGATGATTGCTTCATTTATGGTCTCTTCTTTGGCACGTTTCCTTCTACAACCTTCACTATAGATTTCCTCAGGGTTATTACATGTGACCTGGAGAAAGGTCAACAAAACAGCAAGCAAGAATAATATCCCTCTTAATAATATAAAGCAATAGCATGAACAACCATCTTAGTAGCTCCTTTAGAGCTATCACTTTTAATTTATCTGAAGCAAAGATTAAAGGTAAGGAATACAATACGAGATGAGGTCAACACTCTCATAGTGTTGTGACCAAGAATTCTTCCATGGCAACCTAGAACTAACACACAAGTTTTCTCCTAGTGGAGATGTTAGTTGTACCAGGCAAAGCATTTACTTCTATATGCTCACATGCTATCAAGTATAATATTTTACAACAACTGCTATCTCATCTATAGTCATCAACTTGTCATGTGTACCTTTGAATCTTATTAATCTTGATTAATCAAACCTGGATCTTTGTCCTCAAGAATGAGTGCTTGCTTTTCTTCCAAGTCTCCTTCACTCAAGATGACGAGTGCTTTCTTCAACCTGTCTGTTGTACTAAGACAATACGCTATCTTGACAGAAGGTTAGGTTAGAGGATAAGCTCTATGACCAACTTTTAATCCTTCTAATAATTTGATCATAGCTTCAACATGCAACACTGATCAAGATAATGTCATGACAAATAAATGCATATTAGAGTAATCACACCTGGGTTGCATCATTCCTCTGAATGTGTTGGATCTTAAGATCCTTCTGGATCTATGGCAAGAGATCCCTTCTCCTACAAATACTCTTTAAAGTTTAACCATTTAAAAATATCTGAGTACAAACCTCTAATATCATTTGCAGGTGGTGGCACCATCTGCCAGCGGCGGTAATCATTACCAACTCTTTAAAAACTTCAAGGGTGACTGCCACTGGTAGTACGACTGCTACTGCAACTGCAACTGGTTTTGAGACTACAACTGCAACTGCAACTGCAACTTAGGGTTTTATAAGGAAACCCTAATTTTTCAAACTTCAAATTTTGGAATTCTGATCCAGGGAATAGATGTGCTGAGCTGAGCCAAGTATGCTGGTGTAGTCAGAATTTCGAAAATCCAACTTTTACCCCCTCAAATTTGATCTGTGGATTTCTGGACTGGTGCTTCTAGTTTTTCTGGTACTTCTAGCACTCTGGTACTTCTGGTACTTCTGGTACTCTGGTTTTCTGGTTTTCTGGTACTTTGTGAAACTAGGGTTTCACTTTCCGAGAGATCCAGCCACTGAAATAGTGTGCTGAAGATGCCAAATTGATCCTTAGGGGAGGGCACAACTTTCTAGATACTTTTGGGGCTGAAAAGCTTCACTTTTGAAAAACCCTAATTTTCAAGTACGGTAACAATGACGTTTTTCTCTTGCGAAATATGCTTCCTTCAGGTTGGCTCTGAAACCATGTTAATGTTTAAGCCATTATTATAGATGTTTGCATTTCATTAGATAACAATAGAATAATCCAAGATCACTAAGAAATACACAATCACAAGAGACACAACATTTATCCTAGGACACCCTCTAGGGGAAGAAAACCCAACAAAACTTCCTTAATATAGATAGCCAATACAATGCCAAGATATCTCTATGCTAAAACAGAAAGTCCTCTCCAAGATATGCGCCACTCTCTCTTCTCCTTTGTTGGTAACAGATCAGAACTTGTCTCTCAAACTGAGCAAGTGACTTATGTCCAAATGAAGCACTAGCCTCCTTTATTTATACAAGTCTGGCACATGTGAAGTGTCTATTCACTAGCAAGGCCAACATCTCAAACTAGGTGGGTAAACCCACCTTTATTATATTTATGGGTCTCTTTATTAACTGTTGGGGCCGACTTCTTATTTTGCCTATTACAATTGTCTTTTGACCAATCCGCAAAAGGGGATTTAGTCCTATTACAATAACCGACATGATCAATCCACAATGGGGATTGATCCTATGAATAATATATCAATAATAATAAGAATACTCTTTACAGTTACAATATTTCAACACATGCAACATCCAACTGGTCATCTCCTTGAGAGACCTGTTCTTCCTTTTATAAACTCCATTGTGTTGTGGAGTGTATGGAACTGTGTGTTGCAACTGGATACCAACTTCACGACAAAGATTCTGAACATCTTTTTTGATATACTCCCCCTCATTTTCTATATAGAGGATCTTGATTTTCTTCCCAGATTGTGTCTATACTAGAGCTTTGAAGTCTTTGAGATGCTAAAAAACGTCATACTTTTTTCTGAGAAAATAAACCCAAGTATAGTGTGAGTAATCATCAATAAATGTAAGAACATACCTTGCTTTGTTGATGGATGGATGTGGAAATGGACCCATGAGATCACTGTGAACAAGCTCTAAGGAAGAGGAGGCTCTCCTTTCTTTTCCCTTTTCAAACTTCTCTTCAAGATGCTTTCCAAGAATGCATCCTTCACAAACCCCTTCAGAAACGTGAATGTTTGGCAAGCCTTTGACTATTTCTTGCTTGGAAAGTCATTGCATGTACCTAAAGTTTAAATGACCAAATCTCTCATGCCATACTCTACTACTATCATTAGCATGTGTAAGTAGCAAAGAGGAGTCATAGTCTGTAAACTTAGTGAATTTATACAACCGTGATTTGTGATCTACCTCACCAATTGCAATAATGGAACTGTCATGTATGTCAAGTGCAGTAATTGAATCTGATGTAAATTCAACCCTTTTACCTGTTTGAGTGATCTGATAAATTGAGAGAAGATTTATAGAAATATTTGGAACATGTAAAACATTCTCAAAAATTCCATTAGAGAGTTCCACTCTTCCCTCTCCTGCATATACTATTGGATTATCATCCCCCATGAGAATAGGAGGTCGAGAGCATGAATTCAAAGAAGTAAAAACTTCCTCTTTAGTTGCCATATGATGGGATGCGCCAGAATATGTAATTCATGAATCATATGAGAAATTAATTGCAACCAGAGCATGATGATTACCTTTCTTAGGCGCATGGTCTTCTTCCTTCTTCTTCTTGGCTCCTTCAGGAATGAATTCTCCAAGGTTATTCTTCTGAAGTACATGTGTCATAAAATCGATTTGCTTCTTCATGCATGTGGATTCTTCATGATTCGGTTTTTTGCAATATGTGCATTGCTTTCCCTTCTTCTTCTTTCCCTTGGAATTTGAAGAATCTTTGGAACCTAAAGAATCCTTGAAGGGTTTGGAATATCCCTCCTCCTTTGACTCTGGATGTAATAGCTCCTTATGTTTCTGCTTCGATTTTTGATTGGATGACCCTTTCCATCTTTCACGGTGAGTGCATATGCTTTGAGATATTTCATAAGGCCCATATGTATGATTTTTTTCTGCTCTTGTGTGAGAGAATCAATGAACTGAGCCATCATAGACATTTTCCAATTTGCTCCCAAAAGACATCAGCCAGAATGAAAATTGGAGACATATACAACGTATTTTGATCCTAGCTTGGCCAAAATTCTTAGAATAAGTTGTTTCTCTTGTGTAGACTTGTCAATACCACATTCAACCAAGCTCAATATCAAAGACTTAAATTTAGTAAAGAAATCATGTATATTATCAAAACTTTTAGGGTCTAAGGTATTCAACTCTACCTCAAGCATATGACATCGCATCTCATCCTGCTTTCCAAACAGTCCTTCCAAGATGGTCCAGATCTCGTTTGGAGTCTTGCATGCGGAAACATGAAACCATAGATCAGTGAAAATTAACTCAAGAAGTATCCATGTGGCCTCATCCTTACGGTTCACCCATCTGGTCTTCTCAAGCGCTGATGTAGGTTATATTTATGTCGCTATCGTCAAATTATACAATCTTTTTCTTTTGAGTTGGAATGAGGCCTTCAGATTCCATTCAAAATAGTTGTACGGTGTGAGTTTTATCACCATAATTGATTGAAGAAGTTGCATATTCTCCATCCCTGCTATTGATTCTGAAAACATCCTGAAAACCCAGATCGTGGATTCTAAGATATGATAGACGGTTCTATGACAACTATAGATATGATAAAACAACTATATCTCATACAATAGCATGTGGGTTTCAAAGATTTTTGGTGAGCATTAGCATCCCTATGTTATACGTCTCTGGTCAAAATTTCAGCCCGACCCATGTTGCGTATTCCGAGATATGACTATTTTACTACAGAAAACCAATTTTCTGGAGGGAAGCTAAATTTTCCCACCCTAGAGAAGGATAAAGTGTGTTGATGTTGAATCGTCGCACCCTAGAGAAGGACAAAGTGCAACGATTGTGAAAAATTGAATCGTCGCACCCCAAGTGAAGAATACAGTGTAACGATGTCGCACCTTGATTATGTATAGGTTGCAGAGATCCCTAAAAAAAAATTCCTACGTGTGAGTGCAACGGTCAGACCCTTCGATAGGGATAGGCTGTGACGATTCCAATCGTCGCACCTTTCGATAGGGATAAGCCGCGATGATGGTAGAAACTAGGTTTACTCAAATCCTCTTTCTCTCTTCGTTGGCTTGTCTGGGTTGCTCCAAGTAGCTCAGCTCTGATACCATGTCAGTGTTTCATGGAAACCTGCACAGGAGACCTAGCTAAAGCATACACAAACAAAGCTTACCACGAAAATGAAGCGAGATACAATATGAAGAATGAGTATCAATGTATATTGTGATATGTTAAATGAGTGAGTGATATTCACTCATACAGGAAATGACATCCTATAATAGGAATGCATGCATAATAGTGATGATCTAAAATTAGAAAGTCTAAAATAGAACTAGTCAGTTAACTCCCACTGAACTAGTGTGTTGAAAATAGAAATTTCTCCAACAAAAAATAGGAGGGAATATAAAATAAATAGCTAGAGAGACATGTTAAGCTAAACATATTTAGAAGGGCACAACAAGAGCCACCAGTAAGACTGTGATTAATCATATGTACACTAGAGTACATAAGGATAGAACAAAATGTTGCAACATAGATGCAAAAAGAGAATGTTGAGTTTAAAGTCTGGAATAATCTTGTTGAAAAATCAAGAAAAAGAAATAAGATTCGAGAAAGGGGGTTACAATATAAACTCATATTTTCCTTGCAATGAATGTGGGGTTTCTTCCTAAACATCAAATGCTTCAATTTCAAGTACGTTGATACATACAATCAACCAAAGGGAAACTTCATAAAGAAGAACGCAAGCAAAACATAGATTCCATGGATCCAAAGAGTTCCCACGGAAGCCAAGGAGAAACTGAGTGATCAAATGTTGAAGTCCAACGACCTCACTTTATTTGCAAAAGCCCCTAATTCTCTACACCAATTCAACTTAAGGCAGCTGCAACAATGAAGCCTTAGCGGGCATCATACGTGGTCGCGACTTCAAACACAATACTTAATCAAGTTGCAACAATGAAGCCTTAGTGGGCATCGTATGTGGTCATGAGTTCAAATCTCGTGTTGAAACCCTAATTCCAAATGGCAAAACCTAACACTTGAAATATCCTTGATCCTGTTGATCAAGATATTTGCTACTGATCTACTATTCTGTCTTGGAGATTTGATACACTAGGGGTTTATGGATGCATTTCAGTTGTGTATTTGAGATCTTTATGGTTATTGCATGTGCATGTTGGTTATTTCATGTGCATGTTGGTTACTGCATGTGCATGTTGCGTATTTATGGTTTAAACAATATATGAAGGATGCATGCGAAAGTAAGGAACATCAACTGCCCAATAACATGTATTATGCGACTCAAGCATGGAAACACAATAACATACTGGAAATATAGAGTATAATCGTCAGCTAGATCTCATGGATCATCACTAAAATATAATCAAATAGCATAAAAATACCTGTGATCAAAAGATGAACACAGATCTGATGCATGCACTGATAGATCGGCAAAATGTGCGATTCTGGAGAAATATGATAACTGCTACCAGCTGGAAAACTCGTCTGGAAGGATAGACCGTCGGAATGCACTGGAAACTGCTCCAATAGAAACACCATGGTCTCTAGACTGGAGTGGATAAGTGTCGGATATCAGATCTAGCCTCTGAGGCATTGGATCTGGACCCATGGGGAGTTTGTGCACCTCTTGGGACACTAGATGCACCCCAAATGATTCCACCAATGGAATCTGCTACTATAGGGCTTGGAATGATCACCTCGCCAAATGTAGAATTGGGTCAGAAGGGTTTCCCTGGATCTATCTTGATGCTCCGTCTGCAACCCCAAATTTACTACCGAAAGAGTTTCACCCTAAATGGCTGGATGATGTGCTCTGGAAGATTCCACCATCAGAATCTGATGGAAAGTGGTTCAATCAAAGCGCCCTGGTTGGATCTCAACTGGGTCGGAAGGAAACTGCAATTTGAGCTATGATCTCGTGCAGCTACACAAACCCTCTATCTGACTTGCGCCCCCACTGGTTGAGTTGCACAACACTGATAACTAGATACTCCTGAATAGCATGGTGAAATACCTCGATGGTATCTCCGATGGGCTAGGGTGTGTCTCTCAACACCGAAACCTATCAATGGTGGCAGTTTCCTCCAAAAATCCACAAAACAATAGAAATTGAATCTCTTCCTCCTCTGGGAACTCTCAACATCAAATCATAACAATGCATAATGAATTAGGTTGTTTTACCCTTCCTTTATAGTTTCTTAAAACCCTAATTCGTTGTTGACATTTTCCCTCCAAGTGGCTTTTACTTTATTTTATTATTCCTTGATTAAATCACTTAATTAATTAATTAATTAACCATTTTACCTCTAAAAAGTGGTTTATCCATCATGATGGCTTCTCCGACCACTGAAAGTCACTTCTCATCATCTTATCCTGTAATGCTCTTCCTCTTGATTCCAATGAGCTATTACACTAAGAGGTTTCTCCAAGTAATGTGCCCATTATGACATTCTTAGTGAATTTAATTAATATATGACCCATAATAACTCTAAATTACGAAAATCGTCATAATGGAATGGAACCAAAGCCCAGTTGTGCGGCATGGATCCTGATGTTGAACGATACAAGTTGGGCCCAAATAAACCCCTCAATATCTCTCAAACTCTTTGTCACCCCTATCTGGCTACTTGGGTAGGCATAACACTCTGAAATGTTGTAATGTTATAATGTCCCAAAATGGGGACATTACAGTTCTCCCTGCTGAAATATTTCTTGTCCTCAAGCAATAACTGAATCCAACTACATATGATATTAGGGTCCCATATCCACCTGTGTGACACAAGGTAGAATCCCCTTAATATGTGGCCTCTCCAAGTGCTCACCAGTCATGACAACCACATGCTCCTGATGAGTAGAATGATCAATTGCCAAAGAATCTCAGTCAACTCCCCAAGCAACCACTCTACTAGAAACTAAAATCCATCAAACACTGAACTACCAAGCACTCCAATCTCTGAATCCCATATCAATATGTGAACTGCAATGCCCTGTGGAGTATAGTTCTATAACATATCAACACCCCGAGTCTCCTGCAAATAACACATGACCTCAACCCGAAATGGGTCTATCCTACCAGACCATACCAAACTCAACACGGCCCCCACCGACTGAACATGTTGTTTCCATAGTGAGGTACTACAAGACCTCAACAAATCACCAACCAATGACATGCTCTCCCCAATATTGAAACTCAATGGAAAATCAAAGTGACTCCCCACTGCAAATGTCCACTCGTCTCCATCATTCAATGAAATGCCTAGCCCTGTAATCCCAGGGTCCCATGCTAGTCTTTGACGGGGACTATCATGTCGATGTTTCTCTACTTTGATCATGATTGTCTGCTCAAAGTATCCATACTGGACCCTCCACTCCTGGATCCTCATAAGATGAAACAAACTATTGACCCAATGGACTCCTGGATCCCATGTCAAATTTCGAAGTTCATCACTTCCAATCCCCACTAATTGTTGATGTTCCCTACTGGTAATTGTCAAAAACCCTCCACCCTCATCCCAATCAAAGTCTGAATATGTAGCAACCTTTGAGATATCCTATGTCCCATGGCCTAGGATACTCTCCATCATGCCTAGGCATCAACTATCTGCCCCTGATGATCCACCCCTATCATGTTGTATGCAATCAAGACACTCCTATCAAGTGGTCTTAGCCTACCAACTCTCCATGTCCCCTACCACTGTTTAGCTCCCCCTGCGTTGTTGTCAATGATAAAAGTATCAGGAAAAGTTACTATAAATATCTGCAAACTGTAGGACTGGAAAGTATCACATGCTTTGGTCAATCCTAAGGACTTGACTAAAATCTCGTCCACTGACACCCATGGTAAATAATCGCCTGTACTCATCATTGAACACCAACCATCGAGTACAACATTAGGTATCTCCACAAACTGAGGGTCAATCATTCTCCATCCATCATCACTCAAGCAATTGTTGCTACGATGAAGGTGATCTCCCAGATATGTATACTGCTGCAAGGGAGAGGAAGATCCATGCTCTACTAAGTACATCTCCTCCCTGCAATCCAATGTGTCCCCCTGAACCCTACTGTACACCTCTGTATGTCTTTGTGAACTACCACTCATCACTATATGCCCCTGCATACTCATGAGATCTCATGTATACACCTGCAACATCATGGATCCAGGGTGTACTACTGGGTCATCCTCTACATGAAGGTCAACCAATCCTAGAACACAAATGGAAGTGTCCTCATAACTGCCCCTAGCTCTAGAATCCCCATGTGTATGTGTGTGCCCAACTGTCTCAACAACCCTCGTGAAGGGTGGTCCCTGTGACCTATGGACATCCTCTGGCATCTCTGGATCATATCTCTCCATACTCATCAGTGATCCTAGGTACTCCTCATGCTCCTCCCTTAACTGGTGCTCCACTGCTAAACCACCAACATCCTCTCGCAATATGGCTGAGGGATATATCTAACTCTCTGTTGAAATAGATGTGGTGGATCTCTGTCTAAGTTCCTCAAGGAGTTCCTCTGATCTAGACTCTGATTCTTAAAGGGTTGTATGTGTGCCTTCCAAGAATATTTGTGTGCTCACCAACTCATGAGTGAGTCGGTCCACCTCAATCCCCTGCTCCCTCAGTGCCATGTGATACATCTCACCAACCTCCAATAGGTAATCCCTATCCATCAACAACTGTTGGTAGTCGGCCCTCATCACAATCACTCTCTTCCAGAGTGTATGGAAGTCATCAATGAAAAGTCCCCCATCTGAACTATCCTGTTCCATCGAGGTCCTCCAACAATAACTTTCCACCAATGCATGTGTATCATCAATGCATCTAGTGGCTGCCATGATCATGTTCTCACTGAATCTGACTCCTAGTCACAATCCTGATGAGGTGCTACCTCATGCCTCTCACTGCAAGGGTCAACAATGGAATCCCCAACAACACACTCCTCAAAATATAAGGCACCGAATTGTCCATTGTCCCCTGTGCCACTGAGTCCTCCTATATGCCACTGCACGCCATCACCAACTGCGACCCCTATCTGAATCGCACCATATCTTGTATGGGAAGTTGTATCCTCATGTGCACTCACCCTACTAATATCGTCTGCACTTGGATCCCATACAGATGTGTCCAGACACATGCTATGGTCATCTCGACCAATAAGGAGTGCATCCTCATCACTGTAGATCGATCCTGGGAGTAACTGTCCCAACAAGTTGTCGATCTCCACAACCTGGTCCATCAATGGAATCTCCAAGAGTGGTGACTCACTCTCCTCATACTAATAAGTATGTGTAAGGTCAACTATCTCCAAGCCATACCTCTCCTCCTGGGTCTGCAAATCCATATGTCCCTTGTGTACAATCCCCACACAAGGCTCCTCTCCATATCAAGAATGCCACTGATATCCTCATGTGTCGTGGCTAGCATAGGTGTCTAAGAAGATGAAAAATGTGGCTCACTCATCATAGGAAGTTCATCATCCTCCATACATGACTTCCTGGAATCCATGTCTACACCCATAGGTAGGTCATCCAACCTCCTAATCTCATTATGTCTAAGTGCCAACACATATGAATCTGCACAAGTGTCACCACTATGTTGAAGTGTTGAATCATCAACATTGCCTAACGGGGAAGATGAAGGACATGCGTTATCATCCTATCCATCCAACTGTCCCTCAAATGTGCAAGAGTCACTAGCCTTCGTCTCAGTCATCTGGTTGACCTTGTAGTGCATGTCTATCTTTTGTACCTATTATCGCACAGTTTGTAGCTTAGGTCAAAGGCTAAAGGATAGAGTCCAAACTGGCGTAACAGGAACCTTCCCCACCCAATGTCACCTCAATGGGGAGGTTCTTTCTATTTAGGGAGGTTAACCCAGGGTAGATGTCCCCGGTAACCTGGGGTTTTGAAGAGGCAAAGATATAAAGGTCAGGTTTTAAGTTCCTCCTCACAGGTTACCACCAAGATCAGACAATCCGGCTAATCAGCCAATAAAGAAGTTTATGCCCAAAAGAGAACACCTTCCCGGAACAAGACAACAATAAAGAATATATGCAGGCTATAATTCAGTGGGTTAGTACTTCATATGACTATCTGATATCAATAAGTAAGCAATGTAAAACAACAGATATCAATGAGATCAGTGTTTTATCAATTAGCTATGGAAAAGTATCAATTCATCAATAACTATTGAGATGATGAAGCCAACAATGTATCTAATTAATACTTTACTTAATAAATTCTTTAAATCATCACCTAATTGCTTATCAAAAACATATGCTGTGTCAAGATGGAATATTCAAGTGTGACGTCAGCCTAGTTAGGGTTAGCTAGTTAGTTAGGGTTTCAAATTTAAAAGTTTTGAAAGGTTGTTTGAGCACTTTCACTTCAATGTTGTGGCTCTAAGATCAGTGCCTAGGGGTAGATGGAGTCAATTTAGGAGAGAATGCAAGAATTGAAGGGATAAAGAATAAGGACAAGAGGGAAGGGTTCTAGAGTTCTGCAATGGCAGGGCCCTAAAATCAAAACGCTAGGGGAAACAGGCTCACTCTGGTGTTGCTTAAGCAAGGCCTCGTGCTCTTTCCTCCTTCCTTAGGTCAAACTTGGCAAAACGGCTAGCATAAAAGATAAGTTAAAACAAGAGGATGAGGTGAGGGAAAGTATTGCAATGGCAAGGCTTTATCACCAAACCCTAGAAGATGGACATCCCTAGGTGTAGATAACCTAGGCCTAGGACGTCATCCCCTTCTTAACCTTTAAAAATCAAAGCTAGCTTAAAGGAAGAAGTAAGAAGAGTGTAGCAAAGGCTAGGCTCTATCTTCCTTCTTCAATGGCTGAAAATTTCTCTCTAAGGGGACATGAAACAAGGACCTTCTTGTGTGCTTGTCACCTAGGGTTTTAAATCAGCGAATTTATAAGTAAATGCAAGAATATAAACCTACAACCATTCAATTAAGAAGTTTTGCAAGAAAAACACTTAAATATCATGATGAAAAGCATATGCAAACCCTAGTTGTAAACCTTCCTTCAAGAGAAATGCCAAACATGCTAAGAAAATCCTCCCATCAACAAGTGCGTCTCACTTTAAAAGTCCAAATACCCAAGTAGGGCACAAAAATTAGACCTCACAAGAGAGTGAGTTGTGTGTTATGTTCAAATGAGGGAAAAACATCCTCAATATATAGTGTATCATGACCTATAATTAAAATTAGGTCATTAAAAATAGTCGATAAGGCTACAAACCAAAATCATATTGTTTTACATTAAACTGTTAAATAAAAACCCTAAATGAGCAAAATATGAGACGTCAAGCCCTCCTGAGGGAGACGTTAGGCCCTTTTGGGGCTAGTCCATCATCCAGAAGTCAAACGTTAGCCCTTTCTGGGCCCCTCCAAACAGCCACATGTGCCAGTCGTCCTGTCAAACTGCCACACGCTCAGGGTGACATCAAGGCCTCCTGGGTGACGCCCTGATCATCAAAGGGAAACACTCCATCTGAAAAAGGGTCAACCCCCTAGGGCTGGGCTCAGCCAAAGTGTCCTACATGGAACGTCCTTCTTCTTCTCATGTGCAAAATCTCAACCAATCACTATCCTGTCTTTGCCCCTGATGGGGTCCCAGCAACCATCTGATGGGATTTTCAGCCCCATGGAGGTCTGAACTAATTATCTCCCCATGTGTACTAGTCCAATTGGTACCTTTCCGTCGGCATGGTCCTACACATCAAAAAAATTTCCCTCCATGGGCTCATTAGTCATAGGGATCATAGCAATGTTAATCATGTTTCATCATTAAGGTTATCAAACATATGCATAAAAACCCTGATATATCATCCAATAGCTCAAAAATATTACAAAGGCCTACAATACAAAGCTGAAGAAAAAGACAAAATACCTTATTGGGCTAGCATCCATAAGAAAAAGGAAGTCTCCAAGGGGTATCATCCAAACCATGTAAGACGAGGTGATGTGGTCAAAGGATATCCAGACATACGAGTAGAATGAGAGACAAGAATGCATGATGTTATCTGTGGATGCCTTTGTAGAAGGCGAGTTGTACCCATCACGGATGCAATTCTTTCCAATCCCTTTATTGCCTTTATTCTTTTCTTTTCTTCATTTGCTTTTTTCTTTTTCATTTCAAGGACTAACTAGAGGACACTGCCTTGGTGTGGTGACCAGAGCTTATAGTGTTACCCACAAGCACTTTCACAGAAATGATAAGGTTGGCTCGTGATGAGACCCCCTTTCCCTTGGCCATGCAACCAAGGGTCACTACCCTGGCATGGTAACTAGATAGTGGCAATGTCATACTTCTAGGTACCCATGAACATAATAGTCTGGCTCATGATGAGACCCCCTATCCTCTTGGCTAGGTCTTGTTTTTGTTATTTTTCTTCGGGTCCCTCTTGTTTCTTACTGAGAGGTTTTTTATTGCCTTCTCGGGGATCCCTGGGCGAGGCATCTCTAGGTTTCATTTTATGGCTTTTATCTTTTACCGGCTGCTTTTTCCTTTTGGGCCTTTAGCCCCTTATTCCCACTAGATAAGGTGCAACCCTACAAACAGATCATCCTAATGCCCGGACTAGGGGAGTAGGACAAATGAGTGGGAGATAAGATATAAAAGTGATGACATGATGGGAGTGGACGATGTCTCTTTATAAATGCAC
The DNA here is from genome assembly GCA_009831015.1 of Picea engelmannii. Taxonomy (NCBI): domain Eukaryota; kingdom Viridiplantae; phylum Streptophyta; class Pinopsida; order Pinales; family Pinaceae; genus Picea; species Picea engelmannii. The sequence continues at coordinate 264,010 of ML807341.1, forward strand.
CGGTGGCAAACAAAACCTATGGGTACAGGCTTGCTAGGACACCATGTCAATCCCCCCAACCATGGTCAAGAGGGTCAATGTAAGATCCAAGCAATTGTCAAAAATAAAAGGAGTAAGATGCATATGTCTAAAGGTTATAATGATAAAAAAACGACACATACCATGATACCTGGACCAATTACCTCATGAATCAAGAGCCTTCTCCGATACAAGACCAAGCTGATGGTGATGAATGTTATTGTTGATGACAAGACAAGTCTGATGAAAGAGAAGAAAGATGGGCCCTCCAGGGCCATGCTCAGGTCAATCCTGCTCTCGATACTCCATGTCTAGGACATGTGGGCCTCGAGACATGATCTCCTAGTTATCCCTAGAAATCGGGGATAACATCTAGCTCCAACTCGGGGACATGTGCTCACCGTAGAGCGCATGAGAAAATCAGCATCTCTGGCATAACCTGCAGACCTGCTCAACTCGAAAAGGGCATCAGTAACAAAGGTGGGGTGGTATTGCCACCCCACAATATATGTATAACCGAAAAAAATAATCAACAATGCAAAGCAAACTACTTACCTACACTTACCCCTGGCTAGATGTTTGGTGTAGTCAAATAACGGATGAAGCCAATCCAGCAATGTCCCACAATACCTGCCTTTGTGCTTCATCATAAACTAAAACAGTGACAAATCAAGCACAAAAATGACATGGGTTACAACATGTATCAGATCATCGGGAATCTCAAAGTCTAACTCATGGAGGCGGGCGGGAGGGATAAAATCCTGCCAAGTCCTTCTCTGAGGAAAGTACTCAATCCACTTCAAGAAAGGGTCATGAAAAATGCAAGGTTTAGAAAACTAACTCAAAGGGCCTGTAAACTAGCTACCTAGGACATCCTCATGCTCTAAACTCAAAGAAGGGATCGACAAAGATCTAGCAGATGACTGACAAACTATCAAGGGAAAGTTGAAAAACTGGGATAATTGACTCAAACTCGCAGTACCGAACCAACCCTTGGAGTCTAGGGCTTGCCTAGGAGGAAAATCAACACAAAAAAGGTACTTCCCAACTACACCTTTAATAGAAAAGCACGGTGAAGTAACAATAGGTAGTTGGGGTGAAACGTCATGAGAGTCGTTCAGGCAAACAATGTTTTTACTCCTATCAGAATACGAGCATAGTGTTGGTTGATAGTCATCTTCATAGGGTAAACCTAAGTTCTCGGAGGAGTACTCATCAAAGGCCTCAAGATAAGACTGAAAATCATCAGGAAAATAAGGTACTAGGTCATCCTTGGGTTTTTGAAGAGTATGGGTAAAAACCTCATCTCCTTGTTGCCATTGGTCAAAAGTAATCTGCTGTGATAATTGCAAAGGCAACACCTGGAAATGACTCTGTGTGTCATAGATGGGATCCAAGTCATAACCAACTATATCCCACCTACATCTCCCAACATGTATGAACTCATCAATATTATTAACAGTGTCACTATTTGTGTCATAACATGCAAGGTTTGAAACATTCGAAAATTCATTCTCCTCCTCCTCATTTCCTTCATTATAAAGTAAAGCATCATCAAAAACTAGGGGAGGAGGGCAACTTGTGTGCTTGTCACCTAGGGTTTTAAATCAGCAAATTTATAAGTAAATGAAAGAATATAAACCTACAACCATTCAATTAAGAAGTTTTGCAAGAAAAACACTTACATATCATGATGAAAAGCATATGCAAACCCTAGTTGAAAACCTTCCTTCAAGAGAAATGCCAAACATGCCAAGAAAATCCTCCCATCAACAAGTGCGCCTCACTTTAAAAGACCAAATACCCAAGTACGACGCAAAAATCAGACCTCACAAGAGAGTGAGTTGTGTGTTATGTTCAAATGAGGGAAAAACATCATCAATATATAGTTTATCATGACCTATAATTAAAATTAGGTCATTAAAAATAGATGACAAGGCTACAAACCAAAATCATATTGTTTTACATTAAACTGTTAAATAAAAACCCTAAATGAGCAAAAGATGAGACGTGAAGCCCTCCTAAGGGAGACGTTAGGCCCTTTTGGGGCTAGTCCATCATTCAAAAGTCAAACGTTAGCCCTTTATGGGCCCCTCCAAGCAGCCACACGTGCCAGCCGTCCTGTCAAACTGCCACACGCTCAGGGTGACGTCAAGGCCTCCTAGGTGACGTCCTAGTCATCAAAGGGAAACACTCCATCTGAAAAAGGGTCAACCCCATAGGGTCGGGCTCAACCAAAGTGTCCTAGATGGAACGTCCTTCTTCTTCTCATGTGCAAGAGCTCAACCAATCACTATCCTGTCTCTGCCCCTGATGGGGTCCCAGCAACCATCTGATGGGCTTTTCAGCCCCATGGAGGTCCGAACTAATCATCTCCCCATGTGTACCAGTCCAACTGGTACCTATCCGTCGAGCATGGTCCTGCACATCAAAAACTTCGCCCTCCATGGGCTCATTAGTCATAGGGATCATAGCAATGTTAATCATGTTTCATCATTAAGGTTATCAAACATATGCATAAAAACCCTGATATATCATCCAATAGCTCAAAAATATTACAAAGTCCTACAATACAAAGCCGAAGAAAAAGACAAAATACCTTATTGGGCTAGCATCCATAAAAAAAGGAAAGTCTCCAAGGGGTATCATCCAAACCATGTAAGACGAAGTGATGTGGTCAAAGGATATCCAGACATATGGGTAGAGTGAGAGACAAGGATGCATGATGTTATCTGTGGGTGCCTTTGTAGAAGGCGAGCTGTACCCGTCACAGATGCAATTCTTTCCAAGCCCTTTATTGCCTTTATTCTTTTCTTTTCTTCATTTGTTTTTTTCTTTTTCATTTCAAGGACTAACTAGAGGACACTGCCTTGGCGTGGTGACCAGAGCTGACAATGTTACCCACAAGCACTTTCACAGAAATGATAAGGTTGGCTCGTGATGAGACCCCCTTTCCCTTGGCCATGCAACCAAGAGTCACTACCCTGGTGTGGTAACCAGATAGTGGCAATGTCATACTGTTAGGTACCCATGAACATAATAGGCTAGCTCGTGATGAGACTCCCTATCCTCTTGGCTAGGTCTTGTTTTTGTTATTTATCTTCGGGTCCCTCTTGTTTCTTACTAAGAGGATTTTTATTGCCTTCTCAGGGATCCCTGGGCGAGGCATCTCTAGGTTTCATTTTATGGCTTTTATCTTTTACCGGTTGCTTTTACCTTCTAGGCCTTTAGCCCCTTCTTCCCACTAGATAAGGTGCAACCCTACAAACAGATCATCCTAATGCCCGGACTAGGGGAGTGGGACAAATGAGTGGGAGATAAGATGTAAAAGTGATGACATGATGGGAGCGGACGATGGCTCTTTATAAATCCCCCCGGTGGCAAACCAAAACCTATGGGTACAGGCTTGCTAGGACACCTTGTCAATCCCTCCAACCATGGTCAAGCAGGTCAATGTAAGATCCAAACAGTTGTCAGAAATAAAATGAGTAAGATGCATATGTCTAAAGGTTATAATGATAAAAAATGACACATACCATGATTCCTGGACCAATTACCTCATGAAGCAAGAGCCTTCTCCGATACAAGACCAAGCCGATGGTGATGAATGTTGTTGCTGATGACAAGACAAGTCTGATGAAAGAGAAGAAAGATGGGCCCTCCAGGGCCATGCTCAGGTCAATCCTTCTCTCAGTACTCCATGTCTAGGACCTGTGGGCCTCGAGACATGATCTCTTAGTTATCCCTAGAAATCGGGGATAACAGTACCCCAGCTCTCGCAGTTTATTTGGACAATCTGTCAAAAGAAGGTATGGTGATTTTACCAACTTCCTGGATGAAATCTATGTTATGCCCCTGTTGTTGTTGTTGTCCTCCTCTCTAAGGTTCTCTGGGATGATCCATGCCCCTAAGTCCATAGTACTCGACCAGTGTCATGTCATGATGGAACTCACGACCCAACGATGCATACATCCTCTTGTACTCTGCAATGTCTTCCACCTAAGTGGGCAGCCTGTGTGCTAACAGTTGTTGTGTTGCTGCTGCTGGTGCTCTTTGAAAACTAGGGAACCATGGTCTAAGAATCCTACTCGAAGATGTGTATGTGTGATTAGGTGTCTGGGGTCTACTGCTTGCCCCCGAGTTCCCCTGTGTTGCATGTGGGGCTGGCGTGCCTGGTGTGTCCACTATAGCTAATCTATCAACCAACTGTGCTAAAGACTGTGCCATGGTCTGTTGACTGACTACCAAATTGTTGAGTACTTGCATGAAGGTTGCCTCTGGGTCCATGGGTGCCTTACCAATGCCCTCTAGCTTCTCATATTTGTCTCCAGACATCCTCTCTGCCTTCTGGGTCACCCGCTGAACTCATCGACTTTAGTCATAGGCTGGCAGGACTAAAGCTTTGATACCACTGAAATATCTTTGATCCCGCTGATCAAGATATTTGCTATTGATCCACTATTCTATCTTGCAGATCTGATACACTGGGGGTTTTTGGATGCGTTTCAGTCGTGCATTTGATATCTTTATGGTTATTGCATGTGCATGTTGGTTATTTCATGTGCATGTTGCGTATTTATTGTTTAAACAGTATATGAAGGATGCATGCGGAAGTAAGGAACATCAACTGCCCAATAACATGTATTATGTGACTCAAGCATGGAAATACAATAACATACTAGAAATATAGAGTATAATCGTCAGCTAAATCTCATGGATAATCACTGGAATACAATCAAATAGCATAAAAATACCCGTGATCAGATGATGAACGTAGATCTGATGCATGCACAGATAGATCGGCAAAATGTGCAATTCCAGAGAAATACGGTAACCCCTACCAGCTGGAAAACTCGTCCGGAAGGATAGACCATTGGAATGTGCTGGAAACTACTCCAATAGAAGCGCCCTGGTCTCTAGACTGGAATGGATGAGTGTTAGATATCAGATCTGGCCTCTAAGGCACTGGATCTGGACCCCTGGGGGGTTTGCGCACCTCCTAGGACACTGGATGCACCCCAAATGATTCCACCAACGGAATCTACTGCTATAGGGCTGGAAATGATCGCCTCACCAAATGCGAAACTGGGTCGAAAGGGTTTCCCCAGACCTGTCCTGATGCTCCGTCTGCAACCCCAAATGTATTGTCAAAAGAGTTGCTCCCTAAATGGTTGGATGATGCGCTCTACAAGATTCCACCATCAGAATCTGATGGTAAGTGGCTCAATCAAAGCGCCCTGGCTGGATCTCAACTTGATCGAAAGGAAACTGCAATCTGAGCTCTGATCTCATGCATCTACACAAACCCTCTATCTGACTTGCACCCCCACTGGCTGAGCTGCGCAACACAGATAACTGGATACTCCTAAATAGCACGGTGAAATACCTGGATCGTATCTCCGATGGGCTAGTGAATTTAATTAAGATATGACCCATAATAACTCAAAATACGAAAATCGTTGGAATGGAACGGAACCAAAGCCTAGCTGTGCAGAATGGATCTTGATGATGAACGATACAAGTCAGGTCCAAATAAACCCCCCAATATCTCTCGAACTCTTTGTCACCCCTATTTGGCTACTCAGGTAGGCATAACACTCTGAAATGTTGTAATGTTATAATGTCCCAAAATGGGGACATTACAACACTCGCCTTAAAACAACATAAACAAATATAGAGACTGAAGTATAACAACTCGAGAATATTTACACTGTGGTGGGGAAAAGTACAATAATACAATAAAGAGAACCAAAAGGAAGACCAGAATCGTAACAATTCACATGGGCTTCTGCATAAGTGTTAATGTTGAACCTTTGATCGTCCACCATGAATGCACTATTGTGGACAAAAGGTAAGGTAAAAGAACAAGCTCTGTCATCTACTTTAATATAACTTTCGTGGTATGATTAACTTCGGGAATTTGATGGGAGTAACTTGAAAATCAGGATTCAGGATTCTAGTGGGGGTAACTTAAAAATCGAGAAAACAAAAATTAACATTTTTATTAAGGGGCAAATTTTTAATGATACTTCTGGGACGTGTTGGAAGCCTCTTGACGAGCTATGACGTGTTTAATTTTGAACGTTGATTTGCAACTCTTCTTTTATATGGGTGCAACCTACCTTCGTGAAAAGAGCTGTGAATGCCTTCATTCCAAGTGGTCTGAATGCCTTCAACCATACAACTGTGAGTGTATTCAAATGAATGGGTGCGACCTACCTTTGTGGAAAGAGGTGTGAGCTCTCCTTCACATTTATGGATGCAATTATTCCTTCCTCCAACACTCATGTTTAGGGATGCAATTGGCATTTGTTTCAACCTGTGCGATATGCCTTCACGCTAACAGGTGCAACCAACGTTCCCATGTATAGCTACAACCTTACCATTCGCCTCAAACATTCCAATTCCCCGTGAACCATGTGATCACCCTTCAGTCCATATGTCTGCGAGCTTATATTCGCTTCAATAGGTGCCAGATCCTTTTATCATCGTTTTCCAAACACATCCAAGGGTTTCGCTCCATAAAATAACCAAATTAAATTAAGCAAACGTTTTCCTTGCCATTCCATTTTCTGATCATTTTTTATGCACCAACTCTTACTTATGTCTTGCTAGTTAATTGTTGAAGGGGTCCAAGACAAAGAACTGTGGAGACCATGTGATTTGGGCATTAAAAAGCAATTGGAGCATATGAATCAAAGCAGGAGTACTCAGACAATTCTTTTTGAAAAGTATACCAAGCGGGTAACATTTCCTTAGACGATGGATTCTTGGAGGGACAATAGCTTTTTGTCACGAAGAAAGCTAGAACAAATCAATATATTTGATATGTCGTGAAGAGAGATAAAATTGAGGGTCCAATTACATCTTTTAACTAATGAACAATTTGTTGTAAAATAAGAAAAGGCTAAACAAGTTCTTGATAGTAGTCAGTTGCAGACAAGTGAACCTAGAAGGCACTTGAAATATGAGGTGATATTAAATAGAAGAACTATACATACAATAATTGTAGAAATCTTTGAGGTCCTATGAGGCTGCCATCTAAGGTCTGTCCTTGACATTAGTATGGCTCTAAGTTTCAACTGTATGGCTGTCTTCTTTTGCTGTTTTAGGATAGCAAATAGTCATCCCACTTTCTGCTCAATGTTTTATAGGTTAAGTGCTCTTTTAAGGTGCCCTTGCAAGTTTTTTCTTATCTCAATGTTAACACATGCAATATAACTTAAAACAAATAACACTACCTCTAGATCTTGAACTTTAAAATGATGATCTACACTTCTAAACATGCATAAATTTGACACAGATATTTTTGGTCAACATGACCCTGGATAAAACCCCCCGGGGAAAACCAGTTTGGGATATATGTCTATATAATGATGATCAAAGCAAGAGATACAACAAGTAATGAAATACAATGGAACCTGTATAGATAGCAAGCTTCTCACAAGCCTTGCCACAAGAACCACAGAAAGAAGTGCCCAAATTGTGGTGCACCCTCTCCCTTTGTTGCCCTCTACACTAAAATGAAGCGCCCTAGATCATCAGTAACCCAATGAAGAAATCCCTCCACAGGAATGTCCTCTCCTGTGTTGTCTCTCCACTAAAACTGTCAGAGCTTGAATCCTCCAAGAAGATCTGCTACCAGGTAGTTGTCAGTCCTCTCAACTCATGCGCCCTCCTCCAAGCAGAAATGATCACCATAAATAAACTGAACCTGAAACTAAAAGTCTCTCTCCACAGAAACAAACGCCCAAACTCTCCTCTCCCTATGCATCAGATCTCATCTCAATCTGACAAGCCCTCCTCTCACAGTAGCAACTGAAGGATAATAAATGCACCCCTCCTCCTCAAGATGCACACCTCCTCCATATGCATGCTCCCTCTCAGAAGTGAAAGCTAAACCTCCATGGATAACCTCTCCATGCAAGTTGCAAGCTACCAAGAGTCTCTCCTCAAGATCTCAAGGGTTTTTCTCAAACCCTCATGAAGTGCGCCCTCCTTCTCTTCTCCAAAACTCTCAAGTGGAGAATGAGTCTCCAAAAATACCATTACCCTCTCTTTAGCCTCTTTGAGCCAACCCTAAAAGATCAATGGCCTAGATTAGATCTAGCCAAGTCTAATCAATGGGTGAGATCTCATCCTAAAATCTCACTAAGAAAACCCACTTTCCTTAGTTGTTTTATGTCTATTAATTCACCCACATTGTGAATTAATTGTCACTTTATGACTTAAGTGACATATTTCACTTTTGACTTAAAACTCTCAAGTCAAAGTGAAATTAGAATCATAAAGTAAAGTACAAGGGTAATAGTCTTCCCCCTTTGTGCTTAGAGACTCATAAGCACATGGGGACCACTTTCCAAGGTACCCTTACCGAGGAAAGTGTTCGTCACCACCAATCCATCCCTGCAGTGGACATGGTTGCCTCCTGGCATATGCTTGGTGAGTATGGTTGTACCCTGATCTTTGAAAGTGGACTCTATCACAGATCTACTCAATCTGCATGATCTATAAATGGCGTTGACTCTCCATTTATCCAAGATCATATAGATCTCGGCATCACACCGAAGATCTCCACCTTGGTCTCCCACCAATGATTTCCTTCTGTTCCTGGCCTCTCACCAAGAGAGACTCTCAGCATCTCACCAAGAGTCTCCCTCTCTTGGTCTCTCACCAAGAGTCATCAACTTGGCCTCTCACCAAGTCACCTCCTCCTGAAGTGGATCCAGAACCTGATCTGTCCGTCTCATAAGCCATGTGAGGCTCAAGCCTCTGTGGTGCCTTGTTGCTCCTCCTCATCATCCTCTGATGAACTGAACTTCTAGCACCAAATCTCTGTCTACTTGACTGCTCTGAAACTGTAGCTATACTGGGTGGACCAATCACCCACTCTAAAGATGTCCAGGGACACTGAGTATCATCTCCCTCTGAATCACTGTTGTGCGTCAGTCGGTCCTCCTCAACTTGGTTTCCCCAACTAATGCTGGATGTTGTAATAGCAGATAAAGTAGCAATGAATGCACACTCTCTGGGAAACTGATCACTGAACTGTTTCTCCTCGGTTGTCACTGCTGACCCATCCTACTGCTTCTTCTTCTTCTTGGGACATTGTCCTGCATAGTGACCCATCTCTCCACAAGCAAAGCATCTCACTGTGCTCGTGTCTCTCCTCTGCCCACTGCTGTTGCTGCTCTCTCCTCCCTGTGGTGGGGCCCCAAACTTGGGACTCTGCCGACCTCCACGGTCGGTCTTCTTCTTACCCTTTGTCCAAAGAGCAAGGTCCTCAACACCAAAAATTGTCTTTTGTTGTTGTTGTTGTTGTCCAGAAGCCTCAGTTGCAAGCCTAATCTCCTCATGGACGAAGTCATCTCACATCCTCTCCCATGTAGGCATGACCTCCCTAGAAACAATGCCCCATACAAATGGATCCCACGGTTTGGTGAAGCTATTCATAGCTTGCCTCACCAAAGAGTTAGGGTTCACAACCTCTCCGACGGCTCCAAGCTCGTCTCTGATCTGAGTGTATCTGCCAAGGAATGAAGTAACCAACTCGTCTTTGAGCATGTGAATGCCCCTCATTCGGTCATGAAGAACCATCTTCTGGTTCTCATTAGAGCTCTCATACAACTTGCACAAAGATGCCCACATCTCGAATGCACAAGTCTTCCTAGTCAAGTGGGGAATAATGTGATCTCTCACAACATCACAAATGATCCTCTTCGCCTTGTTGTTCCTCCTCTTGAATTCTGCTACCAAGACGGGAGCAGTGACAGGAATGAGAGGAACAACTGCCTCGACTATGTTCCATAGCTTGAAGTCCTCTAAGATGAAGATCATCATCGCCTTCCAAGGCGACCAATTGCTAACCCCGGCTAGCCTGTCCTCCACACGCATCTGAGATACTGACATGTCTGCCAACTGTGCTCACTCTGATGCTCTCAATGCAAAGGAATGTTGCCTCACTCCTGTCAACACAGGTGTGAAAAGAGGCAAGCGAATATATGACCTCACTCCTAATCTCTAGGTGTGAAAAGAGGTCGTCTCTACAACCTCACTCCCGTCCACGCATGTGTGAAAAGAGGTTGTCCACAAGTGTCAAAAATCAGCCCAACAAATCTGCCCACTACTGTCCACCAACACTGTAAACTAGTTGTCCAAAATCCACCCTGAGCTGTGCAACTAGCAATGAAAGAGAGGTACCTTGAGATCTGAAGTTTACCCATTGTTTTGGATTGTAAACTTGTTGTCCAAAACAACCAACAAATCTGATATAAAAACTTCTCCAAACTGCCCAAAAAGTGCTCCAAAATCAGCAAGTCTAAACCACCTTTGGCTCTGATACCATGTAGAAATCTCGGAGGTCCTATGAGGCTGTCATCTAAGGTCTATCCTTGACCTTAGTATGGCTCTAAGTTTCAATTGTATGGCTTTCTTCTTTTGTTGTTTTAGGACAGCAAACAGTCATCCCACTTTCTGCTCAATGTTTTATAGGTTAAGTGCTCTTTTAAGGTGCCCTTGCAAGTGTTTTTTTATCTCAATGTTAACACATGCAATATAACATAAAACACATAACATTACCTCTAGAACTTGAACTTTAAAATGTTGATCTACACTTCTAAACATGCATAAATTTGACAGGTATTTTTGGTCAACATGACCTTGGATAAAATCCCCCCCGGGGAAAACCAGTTTGGGATATATGTCTATATAATGATGATCAAAGCAAGAGATACAACAAGTAATGAAATACAATGGAACCTGTGTACATAGCAAGCTCCTCACGAGCTTTTCCACAAGAACCAAAGAAAGAAGTGCCCAAACTGTGGTGCGCCCTCTCCCTTTGTTGCCCTCTACACTGAAATGAAGCGCCCTAGCTCATCAGTGACCCAATGAAGAAATCCCTCCACAGGAATGTCCTCTCCTGTGTTTCCTCTCTACTAAAACTGTCATAGCTCAAATCCTCCAAGGAGATCTGCTACTAGGTAGCTGCCAGTCCCCTCAACTCATGCACCCTCCTCCAAGCAGAAATTATCACCATAAATAAACTGAACCTGAAACTGAAAGTCTCTCTCCACAGAAACAAGCGCCCAAGCTCTCCTCTCCCTATGCATCAGATCTCATCTTAATCTGACAAGTCCTCTCCCAATGAGCAACTGAAGGATAATAAATGTGCCCTTCCTCCTCAAGATGCGCCCCTCCTCCATATGCATGCTCCCTCTCAAAAGTGAAGGCTAAACCTCCATGGATAACCTCTCCATGCAAGCTCCAAGCTACCAAGAGCCTCTCCTCAAGCTCTCAAGGGTTTTTCTCAAACCCTCATGAAGTGTGCCCTCCTTCTCCTCAATAAATGCGCCCTCCTCTTCTCCAAAACTCTCAAGTGGAGAATGAGTCTCCAAAAATACCTTTACCCTCTCTTTAGCCTCTTTGAGCCAACCCTAAAAGATCAATGACCTAGATTAGATCTAGCCAATTCTAATCAATGGGTGAGATCTCATCCTAAAATCTCACTAAGGATACCCACTTTCCTTAGTTGCTTTATGTCTATTAAATCACCCACATTGTGAATTAATTGTCACTTTATGACTTAAGTGGCATATTTCACTTTTGACTTAAAACTCCTAAGTCAAAGTGAAATTAGAATCATAAAGTAAAGTACAAAGGTAATAGTCTTCCCCCTTTGTGCTCAGATACTCATAAGCACATGGGGACCACTTTCCAAGGTACCCAAATCTCAACACTCCCTCTTACCGAGGAAAGTGCTCGTCACCACCAATCCGTCCCTGCAGTGGACTTGGTTGCCTCCTGGCATATGCTCGGTGAGTATGGTTGTACCCTGATCTCTTAAAGTGGACTCTGTCACAGATCTACTCAATCTGCATGATCTATAAATGGCATTGACTCTCCATTTATCCAAGATCATCTAGATCTCGGCATCTCACTGAAGATCTCCACCTTGGTCTCCCACCAAGGATTTCCTTCTGCTCCTGGCCTCTCACCAAGAGTCTCCCTCTCTTGGTCTCTCACCAAGAGTCATCAACTTGGCCTCTCGCCAAGTCACCTCCACCTAAAGTGGATCCAGAACCTGATCTGCCCATCTCATAAGCCATGTGAGGCTCAAGCCTCTATGGTGCCCTGCTGCTCCTCCTCCTCATCCTCTAATGCACTGAAGTTGTAGCACCAACTCTCTGTCTACTCGACTGCTCTGAAACTATAGCTATACTGGGTGGACCAATCACCCACTCTGAAGATGACCAGGGACACTGAGTATCATCTCCCTCTGAATCGTTGTTGTGCGTCAATCGGTCCTCCTCAACTTGGTCTCCCCAACTAATGTTGGACGATGTAATAGCAGATAAAGTAGCAATGAATGCACAGTCTCTGGCAAACTGATCACTGAACTCTATCTCCTCTGTTGTCGTTGTTGACCCATCCCGCTGCTTCATCTTCTTCTTGGGACATTGTCCTGCATAATGACCCATCTCTCCACAAGCAAAGCATCTCACTGTGCTCATGTCTCTCCTCTGCCCACTATTGTTGCTGCTCTCTCCTCCCTGTGGTGGGGCCCCAAACTTGGGACCCTGCCGACCTCCATGGTCGGTCTTCTTCTTTCCCTTTGTCCAAAGAGCAAGGTCCTCAACACCAGAAACTGTATGTTGTTGTTGTTGCTGCTGTCCAGAAGCCTCGGCTGCAAGCCTAATCTCCTCCTGGACGAAGTCATCCCACATCCTCTCCCATGTAGGCATGACCTCCCTGGCAACAATACCCTGTACAAATGGACCCCACGGTTTGGTGAAGCTATTCATAGCTTGTCTCACCAAAGAGTTAGGGTTCACAACCTCTCCGAAGGCTCCAAAATCGTCTCTTATCTGAGTGTATCTGCCAAGGAATGAAGTAACCGACTCGTCTTTGAGCATGTGAATGCCCCTCAGTCGGTCATGAAGAACCATCGTCTAGTTCTCATTAGGGCTCTCATACAACTTGCACAAAGATGCCCACATCTCGAATGCACAAGTCTTCCCAGTCAAGTGAGGAATAATGTGATCTCTCACAACATCACAAATGATCCTCTTCGCCTTGTTGTTCCTCTTGAATTATGCTACCAAGATGGGAGCAGTGACAGGAATGGGAGGAACAACTGCCTCGACTATGTCCCATAGCTCGAGGTCCTCTAAGATGAAGATTATCCTCGCCTTCCAAGGTGACCAATTGCTAACCCCGGCTAGCCTGTCCTCCACACGCATCTGAGATACTGACATGTCTGCCAACTGTGCTCACTCTGATGCTCTCAATGCAAAGGAACGTTGTCTCACTCCTGTCAACACAGGTGTGTGTTGACCCCCTATTCAGCTAGGGGTCAACTCATGTGCCATGAAGTTTGCATCATCAGATGCACATATGTTCCAGACAGTATTGGTTCTACTTGGGCATTTGATGCCCCAGCACAAATTTTGTAAACGAAATTTCCGCACCTCTGCGTGGGTTAATAATGTAATAAGTCTGCATGAGTCATAGTTAGGTCAGGTACCTTTGGATGTTTCCATTAGGAGAGTTCCTTTCACCGAGGGTTTTTTATCCTCAGGTTGTTAACCGGGCTCTCGGGCCTGGCTGACTTCCCTTGAGTTTTTCCCTCCACATATGCAATAATTTCCTCCAAAGTGGTGAACGACGTCCTAGTGGTCTCGTCCTTTGGTAACGTTTGTTTAGGAATGTTGTAAATGACCATGCTAGACAGTGTAGAAAGTTTCGCGAAATTTCGTCGAGTCTAGATAGGTTTTTTTTTAATTAATTAATTATTTTTTGAGCAAATATTGTAAAAACTCGGTCATGAGGTTTTTGATAGGGGTATTTGTGCTCAAAAGAAATGGAATAGCACCCCCTACACCCATAGACCAAATTTCAACTCGGTCAGACAAGTTTTACTATGTCTTTGTCCACTTAGAGTCAGAGTCAGTCAAAACAACAATTTTAATTGCTAATGTGACATTGCCAAAATGTCAAATTTTTGTAATTATTGAGTTAATAAGTTAGTGGTAAGGTGGCAATGAGCAAGTTAGACCCCCCTAACCTACCCAAACCCATCCTAACCACTTAAAACCTTAATCTACACATTTAACTTACTTTATCACCCTTTTTACCCATGCCCTAAGGGGAAAAACGACCCCCCTACACCCAA
>ML807342.1:0-23855 GCA_009831015.1 Picea engelmannii
ACGTAATATTTATTTTTTTGGAATTTTTATTAACCCGCGTTGTATTTTCTTTCTAAAAGGAGGGTTTCTATTAAATTCTTGGTCAAATGGTTTCATATAATGAAAGATTCCATACAATTTATGCAGGTATTACAAAACTTTAATTAGCATCTTGTGCAAGAATTGTGTGAATATCAACAAGTGCAGAAATTCCAAAATCTTATGTGTGATCTGGTGTCAATGTTTTCATGGATGCCGAAACATCATGAGATGTTGCAACAATCCTGAATTTTTATTGTAGTCCACTATAATAATCCTTTTAAGATATGAATATGAGTATTTTGTATTTCTACGATATAATGAATTGAATTGAGAGAAGCTTGATGTTTGCAGCCAAAGTCTTGAGTCTATTTTAGATGTAGTAAAATCCAAGAAAGATCATGAAAGAAGAGGTTCACATTAGAGACTTTCGGAACACTTTTCTAGGGCTTTTCCATGCTAGCAATGAAGGCTTTGGTTTCTATTGATTCTACAATTAATGACATATGTCAGTGACATTTACTCCCTTCTAATAGCTTGGTTATCATGCAACAGTCCTCGGTGTCCTTTCCTTCTTTGCACAAGGCATGAGGAAGTCTCATTATGGCCATCCCTTACTCTAACATTCTAGTTATTGATCTGATTATCTCTTAAGATTTGGTCATCAATGATGTGGGCATTGGCTGCAAAGACTTCTTGAAATTTTGCACCAAAGGTGTATCATTAGGTAATGATATTTGTGTCGTTGAAACTCCTACTGATAATGACTTTGATGAATATGCTATTGTTAGTGATGAGCTCAAATGATTTACTTTGTTTGGTTTTTTGTGTCTTGAATTTCATAGCAATATTGATGAAAATTGGTTGAGATAACCCCTTGGGATATATATTTGGATGGAAGACGACTCAATTGCCAACCACAATAGAAATTGGTAAGTCATAGGGACTCAACTTAAACCTCAATTGGATAAGAATTAGGAGATCAAAAAAAAGCAAAAACCAACCCAAAGCCTTGCAAAAGTAAAGGAGGAAAAACAATAAACAAGTACATTAGAGCTATCCAAAAATGCACTAGAGAGAGAAAAAACACAGCCATAGAACAAGAGAACACCAAAGATATAGTGCATGTAGACTTCATTACTTGTATAAAAGAATAATGCTTATAGGCTAAAGAATAATCACATGATCACACAAGATGATATTACAAATTAATTTTGAGTTGTGTTTTTATACACTTGCTAAATCCTCGATTGACCATGTACACTTATGGATTCTAGATCCACGTTTTATGGACAGGTGAAACTGCCTTCACCTGAATTTGTTGAGTTTGATCCATGACCAAACTTATTTATAGACGAATTCAGTGATTGATCTATCATCATCTCAAACTGCCAAATCATCTCGGGAGATCTGTGCTCTCAAGGAGTGCTCTCTCTCCTTGAGAGACTTGTGCTTCATTGCTACGGTGTCTTTCGACACCACTGCTCTCTCGGATCCATTATCCTCTGCATTCAATCCATGTTCCAACATGCTATCAGAGTTGTTGGTTTCTTGATCTTGGGATCACAAAAGATTTGGATGTAAATGAGACAACGTTGAAGTCGTTTTGGATATCATATTTTCGAATGAAGAACTACCAACTAGCACAGCCACATAATTGTGGCTGATGAATGCCGAAAGGCATCTTTAATTTATTAAAAATAATTTTAATATAAACCCTAATTAGGGTTTGTAAATAAAATTTGCTATATCCATCTTTGCTATATAAAATTTATTAACCCTGTCATTAGGCACAAAAACTATTTGAGTTAAGCTGCGTACCATGGCTGTGTTAAGCTACATACCATGGCATTGCATTGTCCCGATTTCTTTGAGGAGTTTCTTGGTGACCTCGGTCGGCCAATATAGATGACCACGACCACAGTAAAACCAAGAAAAGTCTTATGGTGTGATGAATGGCGTTCGTCGTCGCGTGAGGAGTTTCTTGCTACATCCACGCGCCCGCCCCGGTAAAAAAATGACGGCGCACTCTAAAACACACAGATGAAATGGCACAGTTCATAATCCACGCGGCCACAAGCGGCCATACGCCTCCGCCCATGAACAATAATTTTTGTTGTTATTTCTTAATCATTGAACGTGGCAATTTGGTGGTGATCAAGTAATTCTTTAATCTTATTTAGTAAATGTGAAAAAGTAATCACATAAACGTACGTATTTATAAATGAGCGGAAGTTAATTTATCAAAATCTCATCCATTGATTAGAGAGGACAACGAAGAATATGCCAGCATCTTCAATTGCCAACCCTAAGATTGAAATTTATGATTAAAAGGTGATTAATTGTGCCCATTGTCAATAGGTATACGCCTTTCGGCGTAATTACTTGATACAAGTTCTCGATCATCCACCCATATGGATTGATTCAGAATGATATCGACCGGCCTCATTCCATAGCTCAACCGCTCATTGTACTTAGACGGATCTAAACACTCGTGTGCACTACGATCAATCGAGAAGGTATGACATGGGTTCGACCAGATGTCGACTAATTTTCATGGTGTGCGTGGTGTTCATGTTTTTGATAACCAAGAAGGCTCCTCAACCCTTGGTCGACTTGACTAGTGAGAAGGAGCATCGATCTTCTTTGAATCAACTTGACGGGTATTGCTTAGAGGAAACTAGATCTGACTTCCCTTTGTTTGTTGTCAACCAGGATAAGTTGACTTGGCTGGCAGCTCGATTTGGTTTGCCTCGGCACTCGACCCCCAAACATGACTTGACCAGATATTTTTTTTGGAGATTTGGTTGGCTTGACAGGAAGCAAACCTCAACTGACTTCCATGTGACTCAATCCGCCTTAAATATTTACATCATTTTGGTTGGCGTAATGAAAACCCTCGTGTGGTAAAGTTGCATGGATGTTGTTGACTGGAAGGAGATTCAACTTATCCCAGTTCTCAACGACTAGGAAGCAATACAATGTCTTTTGTGTGTGGCTCTTACATGCTATGGTGGACTTTGATAATTGTGCATAAAATTGACTTAGTGTAAATTCGATGGTCTATGCCAAGAACAGGTGACTTCTACTTCTTGTTATAGTCGACTTCCCATCCATTTTCCTTTGTTATGGATTTGTGTTTGGATCGTACCCTCCATCGATGATGGGCATGTTGCATGAATATGATGCTTCAATGCTTCAGAAATTGCAGGAGATCCATGAGAAGAAGGATCTTGCCTTGGAAGAATCTCATAGTCGACTTCAAGAAGAAGTCATCGCCTTGAAAAATGTTGTTGCACAATTGCAGAATGAGAATAACACCTAAGAAATGACCTAGAGATAGCCGACACTCAGCTAGAAGATGAGGTTGCTCTCTTTCAAAAGATCCTTCTGCGGCGGTTTGATGAAAAGTCTTGGAATATTGTTGACCTAGAATAGACCATGGAGACCATTTTCCAAGATCTGGTGGATAATTTTGGGGACAAGACGGATATTTTCAATGATCTTGTGAAAGAGGTGAAAGTCCTCTCTCGTGACAATGATTCCCTGAAGAAAGAAATTGTCGGACTGAAAAATCAATATAAATATGCAGAAGACGTGTTCCAGACTGTTGTTACTAAGCACTCTAGAAGAGTTGTTTCCCTGGGGAACATTATTGTTGTCTTTTTTCAGACCCTTGCATATGAATTTGAAGAAAACTATGACCTTATTGAAGCCTTGGAAGAAGATGTGAAATCCCTTCCTCATACAACAGTGAGCACAAATTCCATCCATCTTATGGAATAAAATACCTAGTTGACTTGTGAGGTTTCTCACTTGCAGGCCTATGTTGATGAGATTCATGAAGAAGTTGATCCGCTCCAAGAATATAACAATCGATTGTTTGATGAATATTAGGCATTGAAGGAAAATTATTATGCCTTATTTTTGCAGCTAACTAAGAAGGATGAGACTCTTCAGGGCCTGCAGACTATTGAACAAAATTTTGAGACAACTATTGAGAAGAAAATTGATGTTATTGTATTTCTTGTTCCACCATGTTGGCTAGTCTAATTGTTTTTTAGAAGAAAATTGATGTTGTTGAAATACCAAGCTCACCCATTTCTTTTTCTTTTGTTTGTAAGAAATATGTTGTCAACTTATGCTTTGAAACTAATAATTGTGTTGTTTCACCCAACTTTGAAAAACACACTACAGGTATAGGATCTCGACTGCTAAACAAGCTAGGATATATCGGAGGAGGACTTGGAAAGAATGGACAATGTATTGTTTCCTCCATTATGCCTAAGTTTCTGCTACCAAGAACAAATCTTGGATATGATGTTATTGTTTCCTTCTTGACTACACCTTCCCTTGCTGCAAACAGGGAAATTTTGTTCGTTGCAGGTGGAGTTCAGATTGATATGCTAGAAAATAAATCTATTGAACCAATTGTTGAGATGGTTGTTCTTGACATACCAAATTCTAAGAATATTGTTGATGTTGTTGTTTTTGATATACCAAGTTTTTCTACTCTTGGGAGTACACTTGGCCTTGTGCCTATATCTCTTAATCATCCTGCACATCCTTATGTGCCTTATCATCATCCTCGCCATAAAAAGAGTGGCACTCATGCTTTCATATCTTTTTACAAGAGACGTGAAAGATAGAACTATGGACCTAATATGACTACTAGGATTGACTGTGGTTGGATTAATGAATGGTCATGGGCACATTTGAACCAATGTTTGAAGAGTTCCTACTGTTATGTATCGTCAGTTGTATAGATGTACAATGTTCCTCTTCATTTTATATGCTTTGCAGTGATCGACCACAAGATTCGACCCAAATTGACAGTCGACTGGAGATCGAATGGGATGTTGGTCGATTGAGGCTCGACACGAATTGGAAATCACCTAGAGGTGTTTCGATTGTGTATTTTTCGACTGAGTTCTGACTAACTATTTTCCGTCGACTGGTGTTTTTCGACGAAGATTTGTTGTTGATTCTTTGACCCCTCAATTGTGTTTAAGGGGGGGAGTAATTAAAGTTGTTGGTGTATAAACCCAATTGATTAGTTGTGTGTTGACTTGACCTAGATTGTTAAGACTGGTTGAACCATGTTCAATTGTGTTATTAGGAGTTGTACTTCTACTTATTGTACCTATGGTAAAGACTATTTGGATACAGATACTATCTATCTTGGCAGAGATTGTTGGATTGACAGAGACTGATTATATTGGTGTGTTCTTTTCTAGTCACCTGATCGACTAGTTGGTGTTATCTTGTTGTCTAGTCAACTAACCGACTGGGATGTAAATGAGACAGGTGAAACCACCTTCACCCGAGTTTGTTGAGTTCGGTCCATGACCAAACCTATTTATAGATGATCTAAGTGATTGGTCTATCATCATCTCAAACTATCAGATCATCTCTGGAGATTTGCACCTGCTCTCCTTGAACAACTTGTGCTCCAGTGCTATGGTGTCTTTCGACACCACCACTCTCCTGGATCAGTTGTCCTCTGTGTTCAATCCATGTTCCAACATATCATATGTATAGAGATTTCCCTCAAAAAGAAGAAAGACTGAGGATTGTTCACAATGTACAATAGGTTGATGCAATTGAAGACATGGGAAGGAGCATGCCAAGGAATTATGCTCCTTGGAGAACAACAAAGCAGAATATTAATCTCATATGATTGAAGTAAAGGTAAGATTGATAATCAACCCATATTTATTTTAATTGATTCTGGAGCTAGCCGTATTTACATAGATCTTAATATTGTTGAGAGATTTCATTTTCAAAGAAGGAAAAATGGGAAATATTGGTTGGCTCAGCTACCCACGGGAGCTAAAAGAAGAATCAATGAGTTTGTTAAGGGTTGTCTAATGGACATGAATGAACTGACCACAAAGGCAGATTTGAACATCATATATTTGGGTTCATATGATTGCATAATTGGTATGGATTGGTTGGATAAGAATCATGTTTTCGTATAATGCTACAACAAGACATTCACTTGTCTTGATGAGGAAGCAAACTTGAAAATAGTTCAAGGTATTCCAAGGTCTTGAAACTGAAAAAAGCTTCAGGAAAGGATGCCAAATTTATGCAACCCATATGGAAGAAGAATCTAAGGAGAAAGTACCAAGTATTGAAGACCATCTAGTCTTAAAAGATTAAGAGGTTGTATTTAGAGAGATATGGGGGTTGCCACCAAAGAGAGATGTTGATTTCTCCATTAATTTGATGCATGGAGCTACCCCATTGTCCAAGACTCCTTATAGGATGAGTACACCAAAGATGAAAGAATTGTAAATGCGCCTTGAAAAAAATTTGAAGAAGGGGTATATACGCCCAAGTGTGTCACCATGGGGTTCCCTGGTGCTTTTTGTTAAGAACAAGGATGGAACCTTGACGTTGTGCATTGATTTCATATAGCTAAATAAGGTGACCATGAAGAACAAGTATCCTTCGCCAAAACACATGACCTTTTTAATCAACTAAAAGATGCAAATATATTCTTCAAGATTGACCTCAAGTCTAGCTACCATCGGGTGAGAACTAAAGAAGAATATATCGGCAAGACAACATTTAGAACAAGGTATGGCCATTATGAGTTTGTAGTGTTTCCATTTGGGTTGTCAAATGCACTAGTTGTCTCATGGGTTTGATGAACAATATTTTAAGAAATTACTTGGATAAGTTTGTCATTTTCTTCTTGGATGATATACTTATCTACTATAAGTCTGAAGAAGAGAATGAGCAGCACTTGAGTATGGTGCTAAAAGTATTGAAGGAAAATCAACTATATACAAATTTGAGCAAGTGCTCATTTTATCAGAAGTAGATTCATTATTTGGGCCATATTATTTTAGAGGAAGGGATAGCATTGGATCCTCAGAAGATTAAAACTATTATAGGATGGCCAACACCAAGCAATATTAGGTTTGAATAGACTTTGGAATGTGAAGAAATTTTTCAGCATTTAAAATATTTGTTAACAAGTGCACTGGTCTTGAATATTGCTTAGTTGGATGAGAACTTCATTATGTGCACTTATGCATGCAAGGAAGGGCTTAGTGGAGTACTTACACAAAATGGGCATGTGATATGATATGAATCAAGAAAGTTGAAAGACATGAGAGACACTATGCCATACATGATTCAGAATTGGCAGACATAGTTCATGCCTTAAAGATGTTGAGGCATTATTTCATGGGAAAAACATTTGAACGGAGGACAGACCATAGTGGTCTGAAATATTTTTTTGGACAAGCAACTTTGAATTCCAGGAAAGTTAGATGGATATAATTCCTCAATGAGTATGACTTTGATATAAATCATATTGAAGGTAAAAAGAACAAGTTGGCTTATGCACTCAGTAGGAGAGTGCATGAGATGCATGCTACAGCCACTAGCATGTGCAAATCTTATTTAAAAGATAGAATTTTGGAAGCTACAAAATCATATCATCTTTACTTACAAATAAAGGAAACATTACAACAAGGCAATTTTCAGCAGAAAATTAAAGATTATGAGTTGGGAGAGGATGGAATACTTATGTACGAGGGCAAAGTATATGCGCCTAAATATGAGGAACTGAAAAATAAAGTGTTGAGAGAAATGCATAATGTGACTCATGTTGGGCACCTAGGATATCATAAAGAAATTGCAATTGTAAAGAGCCAATATTTTTGTCTAGGTATGAAGAAATAGGTGGTTGATTATATAGCTAGATGCATAGAATTTCAAAAGGTAAAGGCTAAGCATAGACATCTAGCTGGATTGCTATAGTCATTTCTCATTTCTAAGTGGAAATGGGAAGTTGTGACAATTGATTTTACTACAAAGTTTCTCATAATAGTGAAGCAACATAATTCCATCATGGTGGTGGTGGATAAGCTAACTAAAGCTACTCATTTTATTCTAGTGAAGCTAACTCACGAAGTAGCCAATATTGCAGAAATTTACATGAAGGAAATTGCCAGGTTAAATGGTGTGCCTAAAGCAATTTTCTCTGACAAAGATCCCAAATTTACATCAAATTTTTGGAAAGGATTTGTGACAAATATGAATTTTAGCACAACATATTACCCATAATCATATCAACAAACAAAGAGATTCAACCAGGTGATTGAGGTTATGTTGAGGATGTATGTGATGGATAAACCATTAAAATGGGAAGATTATTTGTATTTAGTTGAATTTGATTATAATAATGGGTATCATGAATCTTTGAAGATGATCCCATTTGAAGCATTGTGTGGAAGGAAGTGAAACATGCTAGTGATTTGGGACAACCCAATAGACAGAGCAATGGTTAGGCCAAAATTGCTCAAAGAAATGGAAGAAGAGATGGTGAAAATAAAACAGAATTTAAAGGTTGCACAAGACAAGAAGAAAATTTATGCAGACAAAGGAAGAACGCATAGAGAATTCAGAGTGGGAGAGCATTTCTTCTTGAAAGTGAAAGCTAAGAAGAGTTCACTTAAATTGGGAAGCTTCCCAAAGTTGACAGCAAGATATTATGAGTCATTTGAAATCCTGGACAAGATTGGTCTTGTTGAATACATGCTTGCACTACTTGCATCCATGTGCATTCATAATGTATTTCATGTGTCTTTGCTTAAAACGTATGTGCTTGATGATAATCATGTAATTGATTGGAATGTGATCTAGGTGGAGCATGAGGGTGATTGTCAGGTCCAGTCGGTGTGCATATTGGACATGAAGGTCAAGGTGCTTCAGAATTGAGCAATCGAGTTGGTAAAAGTATAGTGGACTTGTAACAGTCCTGAGGATGCAACATGGGATCATGAGAATGCCATCCAAGAAGAGTACCTTCATATTTTTAGATATTTTTGAAGAATTTTGATTGTACATATGTATATAATGCACTAAGGATAGTGCATAAATAAGGGGGAGGGGAATGTAATACCCCTAGGTTGTAAATGTACATATCTTATATAGGTTGGTGAGCCATGATGTTTTGGGAAAGAGTGCCTATGTATATTTATGTTTTTGGATGGAGTGTTTGTTTGATATAAAGCCAGTGAGCCTAGATTTGTAAATTGCATTACACTCAGATATATTAATAAAATACAAATAAGTAGTTTAATCAAAATTTCAAATTTTGGACGTGTTTCAATTGTGATTTATTTACTTCTAGCAAATATTTGAAAAAATTCGAGCCAAAATTGTTAAATAGTATGGTTATTAGAAATATATAACCATTATGAAAAGTGCATGACATTTCAAAATTTCAAATAAAGGTAGATTATGGAATAACTTGTGTTCGATGATGGGTCAAATAATACAAGCATGCATGGGATCTAAGTTATGTAGTAAAACAAAATTCCAAGGAAAACTTTATGAGAGGATAAAAAGTTCATTAGAGATATCCAAAATATGTGCTAGAGAGAGAAAAAACACAGCCATAGAACAGGAGAAAACCAAATGTATAGTGCATGTAGGCTTAATCACTTGTATAAAAGAATAATGCTTTTAGGCTAAAGAACAATCACATGATCACACAAGATGATATTTCAAATGAGGTTTGAGTTTTTTTTATACACAACTCGAGGAGCACATCCTCTTGAAAGAGGATGTGTGCCCACATAAGTAGCCTGCGCTCCTGAAGAGGGTTATTGAACCTACACATAAAAGTTGACTAGGTTGGCCTTAACCATAACCTAGTATTAAAATAAATGATGGCCTTAGCCATAATTAATCCCTAAAAAACTACATTAATGATAAAATATGAGATGGTTACACCATGTGAAGATTACACCATTCTCAAGATGGAATGGTGACCTAGCTGGCCTACGCTTCCTCGACTGGTCAATGACAAGTTTCTAATATTGACCTTCCTATTTCATAAATGGATAAACCCCCTAAGCCTAAATAGAGGCATTATGGATGGGTATTGATTATTTTGTATGCAAAGGAAACCTTTGAAAGTTGTGAGCCAACCCCCCAAGGAAGATCCACCCTTTGGCTTGGGCTTAGTACCATCTCTTGTGTGACTCTTTGTTGTCATGTGTAAGCAACTTGGCCTTGCTTTTGGATTCTACCGTCAATGTCTCTAGTTGTGAAGCCTTTGAGGCAATTTTGTAATATGTATTCCAAGTGAATATATTCCTAAACCTTTAGGTTTTTTGGACTCTATACTTGTGGTGGTTGCATAGTTCAAGCCATTTTCTTCATATAAAACACCTTTTCATATTGTTTATTATATATTAGTCAAAGAAAGCATTTTATCCAAAAATAATAATAAGAGGTTCATATCAGTGATCAAACACTCACATGGTGGTAGTACCATATTTGTCATATTTTAATAACATGTCATCTTTCCATCCAACAATCAAATAAATTTCTAGCAATAATTCAAAAGAGGCTTTATCTCTTGAAATATACAGAAGATTTCTTGAAGCATTGGTTATATCTTAGTGAAAGAAAGTGGGCATATTGTTTACAAGTACATTCACAAGTTAAACACCTCTCTACTAAATTGGAGGTATATGATCTAGATGAGATTGATAAGCTTAAATTCATTGGAATATTGCTTAATCATCTTCAAAATGAAATGGATGTTTTCACTATTGCTTCCTTGAAGCAAGAATTCCCCTATGTTTTAAAGATTGAGCCAATTTTAGAGCAATGATTTTTGTTGATTGCACTTCTATATCTTTTTCTTTCACTTCTTCTCCTTTCCCAACTTAAAATATTGAATAAAAATGAAAACAATACCAATCCAAACATTATGCTTTAAAGATTGAGCCAATTTTAAAGCAATTTTGTTGATTACACTTCTATATCTTTTTCTTTCACTTCTTCTCCTTTCCCAACTTAAAATATTGGATAAAAATGAAAACAATACCAATCCAAACATTAGAAGAAGTATATATGAAAATATTGTATATGTCACAATCAATATATATGTCCATTTTTATGAGAAGTTTCAAATAGAAGACCAATAAAGAGAAGACTTTGATAGAGAGAAACAACTAGATAATAAAGAAGATGAAGAAATGTTAATCTCCAATCCTAGAATCTCTAATCTTGAAGTGGTCCTTGCACATTCCTCGGTCCTCACTAATCCAAAAACAATCTCACTCAATGAAATCAAACATGAAATAATGAAGAGGCATTACAACGAGTTCTTTTTATGTTTAAAATGATAAAGAAGATGAAGAAATGTTAATCTCCAATCCTAGAATCTCTAATCTTGAAGTGGTCCTTGCACATTCCTCGGTCCTCACTAATCCAAAAACAATCTCACTCAATGAAATCAAACATGAAATAATGAAGAGGCATTACAACGAGTTCTTTTTATGTTTAAAATGATTGTATTTAGTAAAAGTGTGATACATTTTAGAGTTTCAGAGGTTATTGTTTTTTTTTATCATTTTCTTTACTTTGCTTGTTATTGTCATCTTTTTCACTTTACATATATTACAAATTAACTCCAAGCACTGCATTTTTATAAAGAGGTATTGCATATTAGTTGGACAAGATTGAGAAGATCTTAATGAAAGATTGGATAAAATTGTAAACAATACCAATCCAACAGTTAGGATAAGTATCTATGAAAATATTGTATATATTACAATCAACATATATGCCCATTTTGATGAGAAGTGTCAATTAAAAGACCAATAAAGAGAAGATTTTGATAGAGAGAAACAACAAGATAATGAAGAAGATGAAGAAAAGAAATTTCAATCTGCAATCCTAATATGTCTAATATTGAAGTGGTTCTTGCACCATCCTTAGTCCTCTCTACTCCAAAAACATGCTCACTCAATGAAATCAAACAAAAATAATGAATAAAAATGGTGTCTAGTTGTTTTCATGCTTAAAATGATTATATTGAGTAAAAGTATGGTACATTTTATGGTTTCAAGGTTATTGTTTTTTTTCAAAAATAATGAATAAAAATGGCGTCTAGTTGTTTTCATGCTTAAAATGATTATATTGAGTAAAAGTATGGTACATTTTATGGTTTCAGAGGTTATTGTTTTTTTTTTACTTTATTTTCATTTTCTTTACTTTGCTTGTTATTTTCATTTTCTTCACTTTGCAGATATTACAAATTGACTCCAAGCATTGCATTTTTATAAGGAGGTATTGCATATTAGTTGAGGGACATTGCATGGAGTTAAAAGGATTTGTATGTGGGCAATGAAACTATGCATGTTATAAAGGGGTATGCATGTAGTTAGAGATTGTTGCATATATGTTAGCATGTAGTTAGAGATTGATGAAACTATGCATGTTATCAGGGGGCATGTAGTTAGATATTGTTGCATATATGGTAATACCATTGCAAAGAACATAGGGGATTGGATTGCATCTTCATCAACAAGTTCATATGAGGTTGTTCACAAATACTTTCATCCCTATTTTAGTGGATGTGGACATGGGATAGGGACATGATCCTCATCCCCAATGTGAGTATAAGGATACCTATCTTGCATTTTAGTTTGTGATGTTATCTTTGAGTAGAGCAACCTTGTCCACATCAATCCCTTAATTGGAAATAGGGGACACATCTATAAACAATAAACAAAACAATTTGATTGATCTAGAATAACTATATTTATGCATTGTTATTAAGGGGAATATTTACATTGTAAGGCTTTCTATTGTGATTTCTATGTTGAGATTTGATTTTGTGGCGGCCTCTAACCATTTGATGTCATGGTTCAATGGTCGGGTCGTTATTCTCCTTCCACGTGTTTTTCATGGACATTGATGATGCAACAACAACCAATTTGGGGTTGCACAGGTCTTCCTTCTCCTCATTAGGGAAGAACTAGATGCATAGAATCAATGATGGTTGTACTCCTTCATTCCCTTGCTTATGTCACCTGAGCCAACCCTCTGGGGTTTTATCATGATTTTCCTATTGAGAAACAAATAGTCAATAGTATTGAAACAAGGATATAAGTTGCATTGATTGCACACCCCACTTTAACATAATGAATTTTGATGAATATTTTTGTGCACATTTGTGTTTAGATTACCATTGAGGGAAACTTTGAAGGGGATATTCATCCGTTGAATTTGGGGTTAATTGTAGGAATTGGTGCTCGAATTACGGGTTCAAAAGAAGGGATCTGAAAAGCGATGGAGATGGGAAGCAGAGATAAGTAGTCATAGGGGGGCATTTTTTTGTTTGGATTGGATATCATGTTCGTTTTTAGAAGTTAGTATTGGATAGATGTGATGAGAGTTGGATCCAATCATTGCAATTGGCCACATTGCATAAAGAAATTTGTAGCATTTCACTAGGGAATTCCACAAATGTTTGTCCTTTTCACTTGAATTCTAGCCTTCTAGCATACAAATTCCTCATTCATGGGTTCAAAATTAAAAAAAAAAAATAGTCATTTGGGGTTTGATTGTACTGTCCAAATCTAGAGACAACTACAATTAGGCATTCAGCCAATAGTTGATAGTGTTTTGAACCTCTTTAAGCTAGCCAACGTCGAGATTGAATGAATTCCACTTTCTAACTCGAAATTAAAGTAATTCAAGATATTTATATTGTTCATAATGTGTATTTTCGCATTTTACAATGTGGCATTGAGATATCTTCGTTTTTCAAAATTTTCTAAAGTTGTTGTCATTGTGAGAAAAGTTATGTATGCTTTGGCAACCCTAGCATACAAAGTCAGCCAAAAACTACTCATTTCTCTTGAATTCTTTGTTTTTGTACCCTTAGGATACAAAGTCAATCCATGAACTACTTGATTCTCTTTAATTCTCCATTTTGGCACCCCTAGGATACAAAGTTATGTCATGAACTACTTGTTTCTCTTGGATTCTTTGTTTTGGCACCCCTGGTATACAAAGTCAGGCCATGAACTATTCGTTTCTCTTGAATTCTTTCTTTTAGCACCCCTAGTACATAAATTCGGGCTATTAAGTTTCCTTTAATTCTCCATTTTGGCACATGTGGTATACAAAGTTAAGAGTTAGGAGTGATCACCAAAAAAAGAGAATTATAGAGAAATGAGTGGTTCATTAGTCAATGTTGTGTGTGAATTCGTTTAGGGAATCAATATGTTTGAATCGGTATCAATTGCACCTATTAAAGGAACCAACTTTGCTAAACTTAGTTTAATCAAATTTTGGCCCTATGCATGATGTGTAAGTTATGTTATGTTACGTGCATGTGCTAAATTTATGTGCATCAAGATGTGCATGAAATGTATCTTATGTGCATAAGATATGCAAAATTTACGTGCATCGAATATGCATGAGATGTGCTAAATTTACGTGCATGAGATGTAATTTATGCGTATGAGATGTGTTAAGTTTACATGCTTGAGAAGTCGTAAAGCTATGTGCATGTGCATGTGCATGAGATGTGTTACATTTAGTTTAATTAAATTTGGGATGTGTTTGAAATTGTGATTTCTTTACTTCCAGCAAACATTCGAAGTAATTTAATCAAATCGTTTCAAATTGTGATTTTTTTATTTCTAGCGAATATTTGAAAAACTTCGAGCCAAAATTGTTAAATAGAATGGTTATTAAAGCTATTTAATCATTATGAAAAGTGCATGACATTTCAAAAGTTCAAAGAAAAGTAGATTATGGAACAACTTGTGTTTGGTGATGTGACAAATAATACAAACATGTAAGTTATGTAGTTTGGTGATGTGACAAATAATACAAACATGTAAGTTATGTAGTAATTTATTTTCCAAGGAAATTTTTATGAGAGCCTCTCTTTTTTTACAAGATATTTAGATGGAGGGTAGATTAATCGTTATTCATAATTATGGTTGGTAATCTCAAGGGACGCAATCGGATTTGAACCCACGATGTGATTTATGGCCTTCTCTTGAGCACTATGTTTTGGGTAGATGATTCAATCGATCAAACTAACCCTTGGGGATAGAATTTATGTTGTAAATATTAGTTCCTTATTTCATTATAGAAAGATTTCCCATTGAATTTAAGTAAATTTGGTTAAAGAAGACACAAGTTTTGACATTTATTACACTATTTATATTGAATCTTTATTTGAAAGTTTTCCCTCGAATTTAAGCAAATTTGGTACAATATGTTAGGGATATTTGAGTAAACATTTTAAAGGATGTCGTTATTTGAAACTTATGCATGTGTCATGATTTGAAGGAGTTTGTCTCAGAGAATGGTCAAAATAAGGCATTTTTAAAGCAAATTGAACTTTTTTAGGCTACAAGTTTGACATGAATCTAACATAACTTCAAGCATGATTAGAGTCATGTAAAATATTGTGGAACAGGGAAGCTCTTAAGAGATAACCTTGTGTTACAATTAATGAGAGCGTTTAGCCATATATGATCACATGTGAAGGTTATCATCATTCCAACATCAAGTTCCATGTATGGTGGAACAATGTCCCTTAGGGTTTTTCCCAAATTTGAATGGACTAAAATCATCCAAAAATGTATCACAATATCATATCGATATGAAGTATTTCTTCTTATTTTTTCAAATTTTAATGGCTAAAGTGAAATTTTCTACATGATTATATGACTCTACATTTACATATTGTTGAATCGATAGTGGGAGAAACTCAAGGATTCTCAAAGAACTGACAAAATATTGTAACAAATGCGTCATATGGAATTACATTCACAGAACAAGGATATTTGTATGTGAATACAATAGCAACACAATTTGGATTATATGTGTGCATTGCAACTATCCTCATTGTTTACTTTTACAAAAAATATAGAAGGTTTTTTGATGGATTATTACAAGGTTCCCATGAGGGGGTGGTTAGCCATTTACAACTCTTATATGTACTCTTGCATGATGCATTAAATACATATAGTTGTGCATGGTAACGATGCTTTAAAATTTCATAGTTTCATGGTTTTCCTTTTACCTTTTCTCATCTCCTCCTCCCTTATAGCTACACAAATTCTCTTTTAGGATTATTGCTTATGTTATGGTAAGTCAAAGATATTTTTTTAACTTGGATTGATTCAAAACTTATTTGTGCATATCCCATCCTTTAACTCGTGTCAATTTTAGTGTAGTTCCCCCCTACGTTAGCAGGATGCATATACGAATTTGGATGTAGATCTATCAAATTTTTGAACATCTAGGATTTGGATATGGTGGGGAAACAATATGTGTGTGTGTGTGTCCAAAGCATTAAAAAAAACCTACAATATTGGGGGCTACATGGCTAACCTCTCTTGATACAATCTCGAGACTTCAACTTGCTCATGTATCATTATGTCTAGAAAAAACTTGACCATCTAAAATAACTTGCTAGTTGTACGGAAAGGGGAAGAATCCAAATACCCCTAGGTCTTTGAATATTGTCTTATTTCCTTTCTAATGAGGAAGATGAACTCTTAGGCACTAATTTCTTTTATAATTTGTAAAAAAAAATGGTATGTAAAATTGTAAAAAATATAAATTTTTAAATATATAAATTATGTTGTATTTTTTTATTAATTAATATTAGAATAGTGTTTAGTTATATTCTTTAACTTTAAAAGTTAACTCTATAATTAATGGATTTTTTCCATGAATGCTTTGTTTGACCATATCTTCAGTTTTTGTTTGGTAATTTATTAACTCTATAATTAATGGATTTTTTCCATGAATGCTTTGTTTGACCATATTTTCAGTTTTTGTTTGGTAATTTATTAACTCTATAATTAATGGATTTTTTTCCATGAATGCTTTGTTTGACCATATCTTCAGTTTTTGTTTGGTAATTTATTGTTAGTGTTTGAAAAATTTAATTCTAGTGGACATGCAACAAATTTTTAGTTGGTTTATATGGTTTAGAATATATAGTCCTACCTCTGCAGCTCAGCGTATGCATGAACATTGTTGTTGGTGATCGGTTTGTACTATGTAGGTCCCTATGGTTTAGAATGAGTAATGATGATACATTGGGAAATGTCCCTTAGTGGAGTCTCAATTCTTTTTTTCTTTTACACCTTGTTTATGTTTGTCCCGATTGCATGTGTATGTTTGGTGGCTCATGTTTATTTTGTTTTGAGGATCACATATATTTTTTTATTTGCTAGCACCCATGTGTCTATCCCACTTGCTCACGTGATTTTTTCTTGATCGTGTATTTTTTTTCAGTTTTTATGTGATGGATTGCATCTGGCTACAATCTCAAGTGGCTTATTCAATGGTCTATTTGATGTATGTATCATGGTAAGTCAATAAATATTAGTTTTTAAATATTTATTTATTTTTCTTTCAAAGGACATAGCGTTGAGGTATGATGACCCCTGTTTTATTGTGCAATAATATTCTTTCGTTGATGTATATAGATTTTTTTTTAAACTAACATTGAATAAATTCAACAAAATATACCAAACAAGAGAAGTTTACTACCACCGAAAAAATGAAATTAACCACTAGAAAACAAGGTTCCAAGTTTCTCTTATACCACTTCTAAATCACTTTGTTTTAATTACAAGATGTCACAAGCACTCATACGAAAAGGAACAAACCCATATTTTCTAGAAGAAAAAAGAAAACAATCAATAAATGTCAATGTTATAAAGAGTGGTACATAGGCAATCAAGCAGACTCTCATATGTGCTACCTAAGATACACAACAATGCTAAAGGAAATAACCCTACATCATAAGTATTATTATAAATATTATAAATTAAGTATATTACAATATTACAGGTTCAAATCCAGAGGGGGGTAGGGTATGTATACCTTTGTAGACTTTACCAGTGAAATCGTTGGGCGGAGGGGGGTCCCTTGTCCCACAAACAAGGGGGTCTCATACACCAATTTGGTGTGTTGGCTTGGCCGTGACCTTAAAAATAGATTATTATTATTATTATTACTACAACGTTGATCCTATTTATCTTTGAAACATATATTTATTCTGAAGGATATATGCATATTTATATAACGTTATATTTATTTTTTTGAAGTTTTATTAGCTTGCATTGTATTTTCTTTCTAAAAGGAGGGTTTTTATTAAATTCTTGGTCAAATGGTTTCATAGAATAAAATATTTTGTACAATTTATACATGGATTACAAAACCTTTACACTGGGATTACAAAAGCTCAATTAGTTTATTGTGCAAGAATTGTGTGAACGTCAACAATTAGTTTATTGTGCAAGAATTATGTGAATGTAATTGTGTGAATGTCAACAAGTGCAAGAATTCCAAAAGCTTATGTATGATCTAGTGTCAATGTTTTCATGGATGTAGAAACATCATGAGCAATTGCAACAATCCTAAATTTTTATTGTAGTCCACATTAATAAGCCTTTTTTGCAACAATCCTAAATTTTTATTGTAGTCCACATTAATAAGCCTTTTTTAAAGCAAGAAATGAATATTAGTATTCTTTATTTTTACGACACAATGAATTGAGAGAAGCTTGATTCTTGGAGCCAAAGTCTTGAGTCTATTTTAGATGTAGTAGAATTTAAGAAAGAAAGATCATGAAAGAAGAGGTTCATATTAGAGATTTCTGGGACACTTTACTAGGGTTTTTCCATGCAAGCAATGAAGGATTTGGTTTCCATTGATTCTATCATTAATTACATATGTTATTGACATTTACTCTCTTCTTATGGCTTGGTTATTATGTAGAAATCCTTGGTGGCATTTTCTTCTTTGCACAAGGTATGAAGAAGTCTTATTATGATCAGCCCTTAATCTAACATTCTAGCTATTGATATGATTAGCTCTCGAGCTTTGGTCATCAATGATGCGGCCAATGGCTCCAAAGACCCCTTGAAATTTTATTTTGAAGGTGTATCACCAGGTAATGATATATGTGTCAATGAAACTCCTACTAATAATGACCTTGATGAATATAGTATTGTTAGTGATAAGCTCAAATGATTTACTTTGTTGGGTTTATTTGTGTCTTGGATCTCATTCAAGTTTTTTTCTTAAGGAAAACCTTGCAAGGAAACCCGACAAATGCTTCCTCGCATTCATGGATTGTATCCCTAGTAAACCCATCGGCATAGACTAGTGCACCTCACCTAGGGGGATTTAAACCATGCACTTGTCAACACAAAACTATCCAAATTCCTAGCAATATTGATGACGACTAGTTGAGCTAACCCCTTGGGATATATATTTGGATGGAGGACGACTCAATTGCCAACCACAATAGAAACGGGTAAGTCATAGGGACTCGACTTGAACCTCAGTTGGACAATAATGCGGAGATCGAAAGGAAGCAAAAATCAACCGAGAAACTTGCAAAAGTAAAGGAGGAAAACAATAAACAAGTGCATTAGAGCTATCCAAAAGATGCACTACAGAGAAAAAAAAAAAAGCCATAGAACAAGAGAACACCAAAGATATAGTGCATGTAGGCTTCATCACTTGTATAAAATAATGATTCTTGTAGGCTAAAGAACAATCACATGATCATGGAAGATGATCTTACAAATTAAGTTTGAGTTGTGTTTTTATACACAACTCATGAGGGAATCTTCTCGAGAGGGGTTATGGGTCAACATAAGTAGCCTACACTTCTCAAGAAGGTTATTGAATCTACATATCAAATTTGACTAGGTTGGCCTTAACCATAACCTAGTATTACAATAAATGATAACTTTATCCATAATTAATCCCTAAAAAATGCATTAATGACACAATATGAGATGGTTACACCATTTTCAAGATGGAATGGTGACCTAGTTGGCCTATGCTTCCTTAACTAATTAATGGAAAGTTTCTATTGTTGACCTTGTGATTCAGAAGCATATCCAAGAGCTTGATGCGGCTCAAAAAGGCCTAAAAACAAAAGTTCTCAAAATGGCTTCAAAACAGACGTGTGCGTAGGCCTCATCGATACGAACCCAACGCAACTTGAAAGGGCTCAAACGGACGTCGTATGCTCAAGTTATGGTGATCTGTTCATTTTTCCAAACAGACAAAAAAATGATGACTGTACAGTCTGTACAGTGCCACGTGGCAACTGATGTGGCATGCACAGTTGGCAGCTTCTGGAGGTGACACATGGCAAGATGACTGGGCATACGGACACTGACATGGACAGGACAAGTGGACCAATCCGAGAGTGACACATGGCACGCCCGAACGACGACACGTGGCAGACGGTGACTGGGCGAGTATGTTGACAGGGCAGGTGACGTGGTTGAAACCTGGGTAGATAGTTGGTCGAATGAGTTTGTGACATGTAGCAGATTATGTGGGCGAATGGTGGGGTGTCACGTGGCCCAGGCATGGGCTGCCATTTGGCACCCATTCATTGGCTAAAGTGTATGGTAAATTTTTGTTGGAGTTCCGGGGAGTCGACCGCGCAACCTCCCACCAGGTTAGCATCTTGGCAGGGTCGGGCTAGTCAATCTGCCCTCATATGAGTCTTAACCATATAGTGGTTGACTTATATATAAGTTAAATGGTAAGGATTTCCGACGGAGTTAGGGCTGGGGACTAGCCCGCAGCCCCAGCGCAATTTTCTACAGGACCCTTCCATATGCTTTGGCGCGTGGATATAACAGTTGGGACTAGCCTCGATTTTATGGTGATCACATATGACTCGGTGTAAACGTATAGCACGGATTTTGTTGGGTTAGCCTCAGTCGGTCGAGCTAGCCCGTCGACCAAGGGCTACACCTGTGTTGGTGCATGGAGCCTTAGGCTTAGGACACATGATAGTCAATGCGACCAGGTGCCAAACATGCAGGGGGTCAGCGCGCCAGGGGGTTAGCATGTGGCCACTCGGGATGTGCCCATATGCCCAGGGGCCAATATATAAGGGGATGCGCCCAAATAATGTGTAAAAGTAGTTTTTATACTTTGGGATATGGATTTTATTGTTTTTATTCAACATTTTTGGAGATTTTTGGCCCTTTTGGGGGGATATTGGACCCTTTTTTAGGCCAAATCTTGGGGGGAAGTTGGGAGATGGTTACCAACTTCAGATCTATATAAACCAAGCCTTCTTGAGGCCATGGGAGGGGATTAAGAGCAGGTTTATGCTGAATATTTTCCAAGCCAAAGCCATTTTTATGCAGGGAAACTATTGAGGAGCGCACCTTTGCGGACCATTTCTAGGAGCTCCGATCATCCGATTTTAGTGTTGTTTCTTCTGTTGGGTTCTTGAGATATGGTAGAACAAGACCAGATCATTTTTGTAACCTTTTGGCACTATTGTGATGTACTTATTAAGCTTTGAATAAAACTAAGAAAGCCTCACCCACTAAGACAAAGGCCCGGAGACGTAGGCGAGATTGTTGAACTCCGTTATCACATTGGTGTTTATGGATTGTTGTTGTTTCATGCTTCATTTCAGATCTGTACATGTTTATATGGTTGTTATGTCTTCTCATATTTTCTTCCTCTTTCATTAGCTTCATAATTGGTTAATCAACACATGCTTAATAACTCAACCATAGTCATATAAATATCTTTTCGGATCACCTTGCTATTTTGGAAATCGAGAAAACCCCTAAGACTAAATAGGGGCATGATGGTTGGCTATTGATTATTTAGAATGCAAAGGCAACATTTTAAATTTGTGGACCAACACTACAAGGAAGATCCACCCCTTGTCCTCGGCTTAGTACCTTCTCCTACATAATTCTTTGTTGTCATGTGTAAGTGATTTGGCCTTGCTTTTGGATTCTACCTTCAATTACTTTGGTGTGAAGTCCTTGAGGCAATTTTTTGATATGTATGCCAAGTGAATAGATTCCTAGGCTCTTAGGTTTTTTAGACTCTATACTCGTGGCGGTTCCATAGTACAACCCATTTTCTTCATATAAAATGTATTTTCATATTTTTTATTCTATTTTAGTTAAAGGAAGCATTTTATCCACTAAAAAAAAAAAGAGTTTGTAACAATAATCAAACACTCACATGATAAGAATGGCATGTTCACCATCTTTCAATCACATGTGAGCTTTCCATCCAACAATGCGATCAATTTCTAACAACAATTCAAAAGAGGCTTTCTCTCTTAGAATATATAGAAGATTTATTAAAGTGTTGGTTAAATATCGTAGTGAAAGAAAGTGGACATATTATTTACAAGTACATCGTCAAGTTAAACATTTCTCTACTAAATAAAAGGTATATGATCTAGATGAGAGTGTAAAGCTTAAATTCATTGGAAGATTGCTTATTGCTTCCTTGAAGCAATCATTTAAATTAAGGCAATTTTACAATAACAATTTTTGTTGCTTGCTCTTCTAAATATTTTGTTTTCACTTCTTCTCCTTCCCCAACATCTAAATGATAATTATCATTGAATTGCAATATCTTTCTTGTTTTTACTAGGAAATCAGCAATTAATTAATCTAGCACTACTCGAGTGAGAGGTGGTGACTATTGCCACTATAACCCGGCACGCTGCACACAAAAGGATTGAATAGTCTTTTCAATAATTATAAAAAAAATATATTATTATAAAAATTAATACTAATAATTTAATTAAATAAATAAAATAATTTAAAACAAATAACAAATTTATATTTTTTTTAATTTTTTTTATATTTAAATGATTATTATTTTTTCTTATTTTTAATCATAATTTTTTAATAATTATTTACAAATATTTATTTCTAATTATAATATTAATAATTTTTTATATTATTAAAATAAAAAATAATTTCTAATTTTTAAAATGTAACTTGTAATTTTTTTTGTATGTTTCTAATTCAATAAAGAAAAAATGAAATTGCAAGATTATCATTAAATTATTTTTTCAATAATCATCTTAAATTTATTTTAACTAAAAAAGCTATTAAGTATGAAAGA
Organism: Picea engelmannii; assembly: GCA_009831015.1. NCBI lineage: Eukaryota > Viridiplantae > Streptophyta > Pinopsida > Pinales > Pinaceae > Picea > Picea engelmannii. The sequence continues at coordinate 22,768 of ML807342.1, forward strand.
AATTAAATTTGTGGAGGTGCAAACATTTTTTTAAATGCAAAACTTAAAGAAAGATTAAAGGTTTGTAACTAGATAAATTTGATCCTAAAATATATATATATAATTTTTTTTATTTTTATAATTATATTTATAAATATTTATTATTATTATTTTATATTGGACTCTAGAACCTCTCTTAATTATACTAATTTAAATCTATTTAAGGTCTGATTAAATTTCTCTAAGTACAAACATTTTTTAAAGTGCAAAATTAAAATCTTTAACCTTCTTTCAAAATTAAATAAATTTAGATTAAATGTTATTTATTAGAAATATATATATTATATAGAATCACACATAAATTTTTATTATTTTATTATTAAATTTTTATTTTTTATTATTAATTTAATGTCTTATGTTATAGGAACATCTTCCCCGCACCCAAATATAAAACATTTTTCAACACAAAAAATAAAAAAAAATAAAAATCTAATTTAATTAAATAAATAAAAATGCAAAGTACCATATATATATATATATATATAAAATAAAAGTACCATATATATAAAATACATTTGATTTATATCAAACAAAATAAATAAAAAATATAAACAAAAGATCGCGCAACTTAATAGAATAGAATAAGGTACTCATTTTCCGTTGTTTCAATGGGAAGAAAAATTATTTTTCCTCAACGGAAATTGTCAAATATTTTTCCATTTTAACTGTCGGCAAATAAAAACTTGTTTCCATTTTAACTCCGGGCAAATAAAAAATTGTTTCCATTATACCTCTGGCAAATAAAGAGAACACGCATACCGACTCGCAATTCTTGTTTGAATAGGTTCAACGCATCAGTTAAAAACCTGGCATCTTTTCTGATTCTTTCAAAATGTGAGCAGGAAGGTCACTAGAGCAGGCCCCTGCCCAGGTCACTAGAGCTAGAGCAGGTAGGTACCGAGCAGTCTTTCAAAATATAGTATTGAACAGTCTTCACAAACAAATGCATCATTCATTATTAGTATCTCACAATAAAGCTGGCTAAGGGATTATTATGAATAAGCACGTGTCTATCAATGAAATTTTCCTCATAATATTTCCGTGGATTT
>ML807342.1:24291-76143 GCA_009831015.1 Picea engelmannii
TAGATGAGCAAGCTCTAGTTTCAAGGAATCATGCAATGAACTTTGGCTTCTCGAAATTTTCTGGAGTTGTTGCCGTTGCAGGAAAAGTTGTATTCGTTTATCAGGCCATGAATTATTCGTTTTTCTTGAATTATCCGTTTTGGCACCCAAGTCAGGCCATGACCGCCAAAAAAGATAACTCTATAAAAATGAGTGATTCATTGGTCGGTGATATGCGCGAGTTCGTTTAGGGCGTCAATATGTTCGAATCGAGATCAATTTCACCTATTAAAGGAACCAACTTTATTAAATTTAGTTTAATCAATGCCGTGCTTGGCATGTAAGTTATTATGTGCATGTAAGTTAATATGGTTATTCAAGCTATGAAAGCTTTATCATTGTGGTAAGGAGTCAAGATTTTGAAGAATTTGGGAATCAATAAGATTAATGTTATGGGATTTTGAAGAATTTGGGAATCAATAAGATTAGAATGTTAGGAGACTTAATAGTCATTATTTCTTTAAGCATTTTGAATTGTCTTTTTTTTTTTAAGTCCAAAATCTCTTGGATTAATTTGAGTATGTTCATAGCTATCATGTTCTTTATGGGTTAAATCTCCTGAAGAGCCAAGGAACTCTACATCCCCAGCTATCTTAGATGACTCTCTTGGACCATATCAAGTAGCAACTATGGAAGAAGATACAGTGCAACAACACTTAAAACAAGATGGAAATCAAGACCATTCCATTATGTCTTATGTGGTTGTAATTCAAAAGAATTCTCATCTCTTGTATTCTAACAAAATGTTTCAATTTGTTGATGTATTGTAAGACAGTTTTTTTGTTGGGTCAGTTTGTAAGTCTTTACACTAGCCAGTTAGTCATCAGTAGTTTTAGCATTTTGATAATATAGTTTATAGAAAAGAGTTTTTTGGAAGTCGACAGATAGTATTGCCCTCTTTTAATTTGTATTATCAATCTAGAATGTACAACCACAACCTTATTTTTTAATACAAAAAGTAATCATTTCTATTAAAAAGGAAACAAAAAATTATTCATTCCTAATTGCCTTCAATATTGTGCTTGAGTAGAGATTTGAGATATTTTCTCTAATAAGTTCTTTAATTCTCCTTTTCCATGTTAGATTCCTCCATCTTTCTAATTCGATTCCTAATCTTGAACACTTGAATTCATAGCCTAATGGACAATGTGCATTAATGATAATGATCTTATGCATTCATTTAACATTTGCTACCTTCATTTCTCTTGAGTTGTATTACGATATCTAGATATACGAGGTTTATAATAAATCTAATAGTATTAGGGACACCCTCATGGGATTGAAAGAGCACCAATCCTAAAGTGAGAGAAGATTTACCTTATACAAGGGAATTTCTTCTAAGCTACCTCATGACGACCTCAACAATATTTCTCTTCTAAGCCAATATCCTAAAGGGGGGATCCAAGAGATAACATGTACAATATGTTCATGTTAATATCATGCAATATTTATGGTGTGGAAAAAAATGCAATAGTACTAAATGGCGTGCCTAGTTGTAACCATTGCACTAAACTAGGAAATTAGAAGCACGGTGCATTAACCATAGTAAACACGATGCACCTGTAAAACCTAAGTGCACCAATAACATTGAAAATACCAATGGAACATTGGTGATGTGTTTAGAGTTTACAAGTGCATCATATTATGTATAGTGATACATATTGTTGATGGTAGTGTTCATTCAAAGTTGAGCATACACATGTTGCAGTGCATCATGCATAAACAAGAAAATTGTTGAGCGTCAATGTGTGGATAACTGCATTAAATGTAGTGCATCGATGAAACCTTCATGCACTATGTGATCTAGCTATATTGCCACCTAGACCTTATGGATCCTTCACATGGATGGGATGCACAACACACAATGTGAGAGGGCATGCACCAATAATAAAAAATATTCCCTATGGAGAATAGCACATAGTAGATGATGTGAGGTGCACAAAACTATGACAAGGTGGATGTTGATTTTTTTAAACAAAAAAACCGATAAATTTCTCCAAACTACACATAAGCTAACTTGGAACTTGTTCAAGAAAATTGAGATGTGATTTCTCCCCCTAAACTAGTTGAAATGATGTATATCCACATGATGTCATCTAACATAAAATATGTGATAGATAACTTTAAAAAAAATAAAAATAAAAATAAAATAAAATAAAAAATAATAATAATAATAAAATAAAAAACCCTTTTTTTTAATGATTATGCACAAGCTAACCTGAACTCATTTGGAAAAATCAAGATGTGATTTATCCCCCTAAACCCTTCAAAATGATTACAATTGACATAATGTCATTTGACATAAGATATTTTGTAGTTAACCCTAAGCCCCCAAAATTCAAATTTCATAAGAGTCGAGCAATCGCAATAGGTTGGCATTTGAATGATATTGATCGATATATGGGATTGACATTGACATCATATTGTTCAATATATAATATTCCTATGATTAAAATGATGTTGTTCCACATATGAAATGTTACACCATGTGATTTTTTCATGGTGTTAAGACTGTCATAAGTGTCAAAGATGACATGATGAGGATCATTATCCATGTCATATCACATTCGGATCGATATATACTTTAATGAATATATCAATCAATTTACCAATGCGTAATGTTTTATATGTCAAAATGATTTCGAGTGATAGACATTACATATATCGATCGAGAATTTAGAAAATAACAATGGAAATTTTGTATGATATATCCACTAATATAATATAAAATGTTTTTTTTAAGCTATTAACTATATTATATTATATGAACAAAAATACAAGGGTCGAGTTACAATTGATCAGTTGCATGCCAGATTACAAAATTTATTATCACAACTCTTATGCTCTGAGAAGAGTTTACTAGCTCGCTTGCAAAGAAGAAAATAAGCACCCAATTTGGGTTTCCCATTAACTTTGTACTTGATGTGTGTTCAGAATGGCAAGGATTGGCTACATTGCAATACAAAAGAAAGATTGATGTCTTTGAAGTGATTGCAAAATCTATCCATGAATTACAAAAATAGAGATTAGTTAAAGTTAAAATCAGGAAGCTCGCTTTCCTTTGAGGCTTGAGTCTTGTCTTTACTTGCATCTGCAACATGAGACAAATTCTTGTAATGTTGACCGCACTTTCCAATTGCAAATAAATTAGAGCTGGGACGGGCCTCTTTAAGGCCGAATTCATGTTGTCATGGTCCATTTGGGGAATTATAGTTTGATTGATCAATGGTGTTTCCCTCTCACACCATTTGTGTTGTTTCATTGTTGTTCCAAAGTTTATCTTGTTTGTATTTCTAGTTTTCCACCCCTTCATTGGCAAGCCTATCTATCAATTTGTTACCAATACGCCTAACATGTGATATGTATTTATGAGCCGAACAAAATGAAACACAGATCTATAACATTAAAACAGAGATATAGTGAAACTTAACTTCTATTCAATAAAGAAATCTATTGAAATTGTAAAATGCAGAATGAAACAATCTTGCTCGAATGGTGGTAGCTAATCTTTGAGAAGAGATGTGGCGGTTATGTGCATTCTCCTGAGCCCATTACAATGATGCCTCCAGACCTTTTTAGCATCAAGAAGTAATTAGAAAACACTAGACATCCAAAAACCTAACCCTAGGAGATGAAGCGCCAAAAGTCATGTGGGTCGTGATGGGGTAAGTTGGTACATCAACTTTTTGAGGTTGTAACTTTTGCATAAGATATTTGTTTTAGGTGCATGATAGCCCGTTGGAAAGGTCTATCTTAAGACTACACATTTTATCGTCACACTCTAACTCTATTTATAGTGTGACTTTGGCAAGCCCAAAAAACTTTGTTTAGGGCCTCAAAATGGCCCTGGAAGTTTAGGACCCGAAAAGATAGAAAAAAACTACCAAGATGAAAATTGTATGTGAGCCAATTAGAAGAGGTGGGTGGCCACAAATATCCACTTGGATGAATCCTCCCCCCTTAAGAATAAATGGTCTCCATTACATTGAGTTCCCCCATCAGATGAGGAAATTTCTGCTAAATTTGGCCTCAGGTGAGCCACTTGCCTTGATGCAGGAGCTACCCCTCTTTGACAACACAATAAAGCTCAAGATTTTGTTGGTGAGTTCCCTTGACCTGTGTGTCCACGATATGATCAGTGGATGCATGTTCCATGTATTCGGGTTTCAGATTTTTTGATGTCAATTGTTCTGCTATCTCTGAGGTGTCCAATAATGGTGGAAAGTATGGCCGAAGGAGGTGCACATTAAACACTGGGTGCAAGTCAAGGAAGGGGGGAATGTTGAGATCAAAAGTATTGTCACCCATATCCTTGGTGATGGTGTAAGTTCCATAGTGGAGTGGACGAACCTTCCGATGGGGTCTTGTAAGGCATTATTTCTGCAATACCAACCAAACTTTATGTCCCACCTGAAACTTGTGTGGCACCCGGTGTTGATCATGGTGTTGCTTTTACTTGGAATTAGACTTCTGCAAAATATCCTGAACCTGTTTGTGGATGTGTTGGATTCGTTCAATGAACCGGGTGGATTTGTTAGCTTCGGTTTGAGCATGGGACGATTCGTCCTATGTGGATGCAAAGGGTAGTGCAACATACATGGGACCCAATGGTTGAAATCCCAACCCCACCTGAAAGGGGCTATGTCCGGTTGAGCTATGTATGGTTATGTTGTAACCATGTTGAACATAAGGAAGACTATCATCCCATGTGCACGAATGCTTGGAATTGTACATGTGCAAGATATGCATGATCATCATGCTGACGACCTCGGTTTGGCCATCCATTTGGGGGTGGAAGGCAGTGGATTTGGTGAGATTGGTGTCTAGTCGTGACCAGAGGCTCAACCAGAATGTGTCGAGGAACTGGTTTTCCCAATCTGAGATGATGGTTTGTGGTATGCCAAAATGTACCCACTCTCGTTCGAAGAAGATCTTATCAATGGCCTCCATTGTGGTGTTCTTCTTGTGGGTGGCTAGAATCGCCATCTTGGAAAGATCAACAACCACAAAACACAGTCATTTCCCTGCTTGGTTGAAGGAAGGCCCAACATGTAGTCCATCAATATGAATTCCCAGGGCTTGTTAGGAGTAGGAAGAGGGGTGTCCATGCCTTGTTTCTTAATGGTCGGTTTGGCAATGGCACAGGTCGTGTAGGACATGATATACATTCTAACATTCTGTCGAAATCTCGGCCAATAGAAATGTTATTGTAGCAATGCCATTGTATTTTCTATGTCAAAGTGTCCTACCACCCGACTATAGTGAGCTTCCAAAATAAGCTTCGCTCACTCACTTGATGGGATGCAGAGATGGCCTAGATGGCACAAAAACTTGTCCTGAAGATGGAAATTAGTGACAGTTGTGTTTGTGCCCGGCATATGGTAGGTGGTGGTGAAGTCAGGATCTCTCTCGTAGAGTTGGGGCCATCTGGAAGTCTCATGTTTGCAAGTGTGTAGCATCGTGGTTAGTATTGCAACTGGAGGTCGACTAAGGCAGTCAGCAATGCGGTTGGTGCTCCCTCACTTATACTTGATGTTGAGATGGAACTCATGCAAATATGCGGACCACTTATGATGGCGGTCATTCTGCAATTTTACTTTTGTCTGCATGAACTGCAGAGGCTTATGATCAGTGTGGATGATTGTCTCCTTCCTGAGAATGTAATGCCTCCACTAGCGGTGGGCTTTTACAGTGGAGTACATTTCTTTTTCATAAGTGGGGTACTTATGGATGGTATCTAATAGTGTCTCACTATGATAGGCCATGGGATGTCTGTGTTGAGTGAGAAATGTGCCCACAACATAGTCTGAAGAATTTGTCTCAATCTCAAAAATTTGTTCCAGGTCGGGCAATGAGAGCACCGGGGTTGAGCACAATCGTTTCTTCAAATCATTGAACACTTTTTGTTGCGACTGACCCCACATGAACTTTTCCTTGCCACCACCTCTAGTCACTTGGATAAGGGCCCATGCAATGTGGGAGAATCCCAACACGAACCTACAATAGAAATTGGAAAATCCTAAGAAGCTCTAAAGCTCAGTGAATGTGTTCAGGGATGGCCAGTCACAACATGAGGTCTTCACTCCATGAACCTATGACACAATGCCTTTGTTCATATCATATTAAAGAATACCCCTAATTTCACTAGATATTGATAAATATCTCCCAAAATCCTTTTGTTGAACCCCCCTCCCAATACATCTTTCCAATAAAAGAAACCCTTATTTTTACTAGATACCCCTTTTTATACCCCCCAATACCTATAAACCCCTTGAGACCCCACATCCCCCCCATTACTTGTAATATATTGACTTTATTTTTCACAATTTTAAAACCCCCTTTATGAATGAGTGTGATAAGATATTGGTCAATGAGGTGAAGCCCCTGTGAGTCACAAATGACCTAGATATTGGCTGGATCAACATGCACCCCATGCTCATCAACAATGTGTCCTAGGTACCGGACCATGTTCATACCAAAGAATCATTTTTCCAAATTTGCATATAACTTCTGTTGTCGCAGAGTGTGCAAAACCCGCTAAATATGTTGCAAGTGTTCCGCCCAACTCTTGTTGAATATGAGGATGTCATCCAAATACACCACCACAAAATAATCGGTGAAAGGCTGCAAGATAGCATCCATCAGCCTCATGAAATTTTTCAAGGCATTCATCAAGCCAAAGGGCATGACCAGCCAATAAAAAAGACCTTCTTTGGACTTGAAGGAAGTCTTTCGCATTGTTAGCACCAGGAGTTGTTTTTAGACTGCTTTAAGAACAATCCCAATACCCATCAGAATATAAATGATTAAAACAATTGTATACTTGAGTGGATCGGCAAGACTGACTAAGAAAGGGAGAGGGCAGCAAACTGTCTGCAGAGGCATTCCATTGGGAAGGAGTCATAACATCCTACAGATCAAAGGCAATTCAAATGTATACCAGATAAAGGTTTTATATAATTATGGGTAGAACCATAGAGAATATGACAAAAGGAAGAACATCCATCGTACAAAGATCCTTTCTGCAAACAGATTAAATATTGCTTAAATAATAAACAATGATTTATTGGGCAAGCTACATCAAATCCTTTGTTGTTCATGAATCCATCAATCAATGGAAACTATGATCCTCAAAACATACAATATATTCAAGCAAGAGGATGATAAGAGAAATGGAAAACAAATAATACAATCCGATAAACAACTTTCATGAATCTTTAATGGCATAAATGTTGATTACAAACAGGCCCTCATGCTTACAAATAAGCAACTAAATTGCTCCTCCATCTCTCTTCTCTCTTGGATCATGAATCCAACCTTTTCATCAAAAAAAACACTACTATATATAGTGTATCAATCATTCCTACTCTGAATACATCTAATCCCAAGTGGTTGCATTGGATTCCCTTTTATCTAAGAGTTGTTACAACAAGGTGAAACAGAAAATCCACCTAGCTCCTATTTTTTTGAATCTTGTCTATTGTGGTAAATTATTTTTGAAATAGGTCATGTTGCTTGATCTGGTGATGGAACATGTGTCCCTAGTGTCCTATTACCTCCTAGGAAACCATTCAAACCCCCTCATATAGGTGGCATCCCTCCTACAGGTCGGATTTATCAGATTTTTAGAGTTTGCAGCGCAATTTCAGGATTCGCTACAAACTTTCATGTAGATGATTATTTCAATTTTTCTCCCAAACAACGAATTGGGTTGGGATGATTTTTGGTCAGCAAGTCCATGATATAATTATTCATCTCCAAAAAAAAATTCATAAGAACCTAGATCAGAATTGAAAATTTATGATGAACAAATGACTCTATTGTGTAATAATTCGCTACAAACTGTCCCAAAATTATCAGTTCGCAACGCGCAAAGTTGGACTAGGTTTTATGACAGGTTTGTAAGACTTCACACATCTTAAGAGTAAAATGAATTTGAAAATTTAAAACCTCATACCTAAGTGAAGCATAGTCAAGGAGGGTTTGGTATGGTCAAAAAACAGAGCGTTCACAGCACACAGTTTGTAGCATCAACAAAAATATAATGGATAAGGTTACTAAAGCAAGAGGTAGCAGCAAACTAATCTTTTGGTATAATATAACAAACTTGAAAACTGTCAGGGTTTAGGATACCAATGTTGTGGGATTTAATTGGTGCAAAGAGTTTGCAGTGCATAAAACATGTAACAGTTTGCAGTGCAGAAAAATATGTAACAGTTTGCAGTGCAGAAAAATATGTAACAGTTTGCAGTGCAGAAACATGTAACAATTGTATCCAGTTCAATCGACACTTAGACAACACACAATTACCAAAAGAGGTACCTGGTGTATCTGAAACTTCAACTAGTTTCTCACAAAATAGACTGGAAGCATTCAATCCTCATTCATCTGCTACAGCCAGTTTGCAACGCCATATTTCAAAACAATGGCAGCACGCTTCATTTAAATTGTTAGACTTGTTTCTTGAAACCAACCTGAAGAACATGATGCATTAAAGGAACTGAAAACAATGATATATCCATTGACACGTTTCCAAAGTACAATGATGTGTGATTAGTGCATGTGGTACTTCCTTGATACGCTTTGAACTTTCAAGTGAGTTTGCATCAAGTAGAACAGACACTTGATTTGACCCTCAAACGGTTGCAAATGACATAAGGAACCTTTTGTACATCCCTTTGAGACAAGACACGTGATAATGATAATTTTAAGACCAAGGGTGTGACCCATGTTGACCCCTATTTCCTTCATGATGATGAACAGTATCATGACACCAAGGCTCTTACATAGACTAAAGTCAAAATTATTGCTCATGGAAGAAACAAACATGATTAATTGACATGAGATATGACTCAAAACCTAAAAAATTTAAAGACCCTATGACTCAAACCTATAAAATTAAAAATATTTTGAACCCTACACATCCTATGTGCAAACATCTGGCTCCATGGGGGATGGAGACCTCCTTGTGAGGCTCCAAGAACATTGTAGTTCCAGTGCCTTATCTATCAGTTGAATATGATTATGATTTCAATAGTTGTTCACCTACTTGAATGTTAAATCATCTTACAAAGACCAGTTGCTAGTTCCATTGCGCATGGAGTCATTCACCTCCTTCCAAATTTCTGCAACTTATTCTGAAACCAAAACATATTGTTGCAAACCAAATGCAAATTGAATGTTGTACTCAAATTGAAAACCAAATACGTGCATGGAAAGCTTATTTATGCACACTCCTACTCCTACTCCAATCAACTGAATTGTTGCTTGATCAAGTGTAATCAACTTTCCAATGAAGCCATAAAAGCATCTGACTAATGAAATGTAATCCTTGTTTGTATCTAAGTAAGAAGACATGAAGAGAGCATATCATGAACAACAAAAATTCCACAAAAAACATGTACTCACAACTACAAATTGATGAGATGTCAAAACTTGTAGCATTTGGGATCTGTGGAAATGACGAATCCATCCAGGCTACTATTGGATCTTGAAACTTATAAAAAACTTCTAGTTAATCCAAGAAAGGAAATTGCATCAGTGTTAGATCTTTTGCAATTTGCTTTGTCTGCAAAACTGAAAATTGTTGTAGGTTGATATCATTGTTGATCACATGTTGTTCAATATTTGTTACAAATTCAAGTACAAGAATGGTGAATATAGGTTTGTTGATCTCTGATGGTAGTTGTTGGAGTAATTTCTTTGACCAATTATGCTCATCTAATTGATGTTCTGCAAGGCAATCTTCAACTTTTTCTTTATGACCGAACAAATGTGGCATATTCCTTTTGGAACTGCACCGCCTCTCCTGAGATCTTTTTTACTCATGATTAAAAATATTAAGTCTTTGATCTTCACAACTCAGTGGTTGTTCTTGGTCTTCAACATCATTGTCTCCATAGTGATCAAACAAAGGTGGACCATTAAGGGATATAACTTGAGAAATATACTCATAATATTTTTACATGATGGCCTCATTGTATGATCCTGCAACAAAAGTTTGTTGAAAAGACACTTTCTCTTCTTCATAACCAACAAATGGAGTTTGTTCAACTTCAAATATGTCATAAACAGGTTGATTTAAACAGTGGTTAACATGATCTACTATTTTTTTATCCTGAAAAATCTCTTCAACCATTTCATGATCAATTTTTTCTTGCACATAACTATCACTTATTTCAAGATCTAAAGATTCCTTCTTTAAAAATTGTTGATCTTGAACATGTAGTATGAAAGGTAAATGAAAGGGATCTAAAAACAGTAGATCATGACCATGTTTTTCAAGCTCCTCTTTAATAGAAGAGTTTAAAAAAAATTCTTCACAAACTAACTCTTCTTTAATTTATGTTTCAGCAAGACCTTCATAAAGTTCATCATAAGAGGAAAAATCTATTGTCCTTTGAGCTCGAGATTCAGATTTTTCACAACAATCTTCAAGAAGAAGTTCATGTGGAAAGTAACTTTTACAGTGTTTTTTGAACGCAACATGGAAATCTCTCAAGGAACATATGCTAGAAGAAGGAAGAGAAAAATGGCATTCTCATGCATCACCCTTTAAACAGTACATGAAAATTTTCATCAATATTCATGAAAATTTTCATCAATATACATGAAGTATTCCTAGTTGATCCATGCATTGATGAAATGTAAGAAGATGTTGGGCAAGACTATCCTTCTTATCTTCTTTTAAAATAGGAATATAATCCATCTATTCTGATGGAGGAGGCACTATATTTGGAAAACTAGGGACAACTGAAAAATTGAGAGGTGCAAACCTCCGTGCCAAGATATCCTCCATTGCCTTTGTCATCCTGAATCAGTGGAGACACCAACAGATTCTTTATTCATGGAGTGGAGTCTCCAGGTGAAAATGTATGCAGTATTTTCTGTCACCAATCCTTGCTCATCATCAAGAATTGGTAGTAATCTTTGTCATACAGCCCAGGGAAGATCTTCAACTTCGTCTTCGAAAATGGTGCCAAAAATGTTAGCACTGGAAGTTTTTCTTAGACTGCTTTAAGAAAAAGCCAAGTACCCATCAGAATATAAATGATTAAAACAAGTTTATACTTAAGAGGATCATCAAGACTGGGTAAGAAAGGGAGAGGGAAACAAACTATCTGCAGAGGCATTCCATTGGGCATGGAGTCATAACATCCTACATATCAAAGGTAATTAAACAGTATACAAGATAAAGGTTTTATATAATTATGGGTAGAAGCATAGATAATATGAAAAAAGGAATAACATCCATCGTACAGAGATCCTTTCTGCAAACAGATTAAATATTGCTTAAATAATAAACAAGGATTTAATGGGCAAGCTACAGCAGATCCTCTGTTGTTCATGAATCCATCAATCAATGGAGGATATGATCCTCAAAATATGCAATATATTCAAGCAAGAGGATGACAAGAGAAATGGAAATCAAAGAATACAATCTAATAAACAACTCTCATGAATCTTTAATGACAGAAATGTTGATTACAAACAGGCCCTCGGGCTGACAAATAAGCAGCTAAACTGCTCCTCTCTTGGATCATGAATCCAACTTTTTCCTCAACAAAATGACTGCTATCTATAGTTTATCAATCCTTCCTAATCTAAAGAGGTTGAATCCCAAGTGGTTTCATTGGATTCCCTTTTCGCTAGGAGTTGTTACAACAAGGTGAAACAGAAAATCCACCTAGCTCCTATTTTTTTGGATCTTGTTTATTGTGATAAATGATTTTTGAAATAGGTCATTCTTCTTGATATGGTGATGGAATATGTGTCCCTCATGTCTAAATACCTTCTAGGAAACCATTCAAACCCCCTCATAGAGGTGGAATCCCTCCTACATCTTGGATTTATCAGACTGTTAGAGTTTGCAGCGCAATTTCAGAATTTGTTGCATACTTTCCTGTAGATGATGATTTCAACTTTTCTCCCAAACGACAAACTGGGTTGGGATGAGTTTTGGTCAGAAACTCCATGATATAATGATTCATCTCCACAAAAAATTTTAAAAGAACCCATATCGGAATTCAAAAGTTATGATGAAAAAATGACTCTGTTGTGTACTAATTTGCTACAAACTGTCCCAAAATTATCAGTTCGCAACGTGCAAAGTTGGACTAGGTTTTGTGACAGGTTTGCAAGACTTCACACATATGAAGAGGAAAATGACTATGAAAATTTAAAACCTCATACCTAAGTGAAGCACAGTTTGTAGCATGATAAAAAAAACATAGGGTTCGCAGTGCACAGTTTGTAGCATCATCAAAAATATAATGGATAAGGTTACTGATGCAAGAGGTAGTTGCAAACTGATCTTTTGGTATAATATAAAAAACATGAAAATTTTCAGGGTTTAGGATACCAATGTTGTGGGATTTAATTTGTTCAAAGAGTTTACAGCGCAGAAAACATCTAACAATTTGCAGCGCAGAAACATGTAACAGGTGTATCAAGTTCAATCAACCCTTAGACAACACGCAATTACCAAAAGAGGTACATGGTGTATCTGAAACTTCAACTGGTGTCTCGCGAGCTAGACTGGGGCTTATTTGGAAGCATTCAATCCTCTCTCATCTGCTACAGTCAGTTTGCAATGCCATATTTCAAAACAATGGCAACACACTTCATTGAAATTGTTAGACTTGTTTCTTGAAACCAACCTAAAGAACATGATGCATTAAAGGAATTGAAAACAATGAGATATCCCTTGACACGTTTCCAAAGTACAATGATGTGTGATTAGTGCACGAGGTACTTTCTTGATACACTTCAAACTTTCAGGTGGGTTTGCATCAAGTAGACTAGACACTTGATTTGACACAGTTGAAAATGACATAAGGAACCTTTTGTACATCCCTTTGAGACAAGACACATGATAATTATAAGTTTAAGACCAAGGTTGTGACACATGTTGACCCCTATTTCTTTCATGATGATGAACACTATCATGACACCAAGGCTCTTACATAGACTAAAGTCAAAATTATTGCTCATGGGAAAATCAAACATGAATTATTGACATGAGATATGACTCAAAACCTAAAAAATTTAAAGACCCTATGACTCGAACCTAGAAACTTAAAAAGATTTTGACCCCTACACATCCTATGTGCTAACACATACATTGGTCTTCTCTATTGGGACCTGGTTGTAGTTGGACTTCGGATCAATCTTACCGAAGTGTTTGCCCCCCTTGAGTTGGTCAAGGAGATCTTCAATTCGTGGAATTGCGTACCGATTCCTGACTATAATTTTATTTAAGACCCAATAATCAATGCAGAGTCACTAGGTCTCGTATTTCTTCTGCACAAGCACGATTTGGGTTCCACAGGGTGATTATATTGGTAGGATGTTCCCCCTTTTTAGCAACTCTTGGATATGGTGCTTGATTTCCTTATTTTCTAGCAGAGAGCAGCGATAGAATGGCCCATTGGGTAGCGGTGCACCATGGGTCAGATCGATTGAATGCTTGACCTGACAGTGCAGAGGTACCCCAGTGGGTGAGGAGAAGATGTCTTTGTATTCTTCCATGACCTTATGCACTTGCTTATGTTGCATGGAGAGACCTACCGCGAAGGCCATGGATGTGGATGCAACCTTTCACTCACTTTGAGCACGAATCATGAACAAGACAAACTTCTTGGTCTGAGAGATAACCTTCTTGCATTGCTTGGAAGAGATTGAGGAAATGGAAGTAGGTGGGATTACCTTGGGTATCCTATACAATTTTTTTTCCAAAGTAATAATAAGACTATAAGGAATAGACTCATACACAACATGACGTTTTCATAAATAAGGTTGTCCCAAAAGAACATCACAAACTTCAAGAGGGGAAACATCACACAATACCTCATCTTTGAAGGGCTTGATGTCGTAGGGAAGGTGACATTAATGGTTGACGTGGAGATCGCTCCCTTGGCAGAGCCATCCGATGGTGTACGATTGTGGGTGTGATGTTTTCGGTAGAGCCAACCACTTGAAACCCTCCACTAAGATGAGGTTCTTCTAGATATCATTGTCAATGATTAATTGTGGCGGAGTACCCTTCACCCACATCTGTGAATGAAAGAGGCGCTCACCTTCCTCTAGTTCATCGGGTTCACCGGGTTGGACCTTGTTGGTAGCAACGGTGGCACTGGGTTCTGCATCAATGATATGTCTCCCTATTTATGATTCTAACTCAGATTCGAAACCCACATCTGATTCAAAGGCTTTCACCTCCACTACCAATGACTGTTATGAGCGGCATTCAGCGGTGTTATGCCAGGGGATCTTATGGAACTTGCACCACTTCCCAGTGTCTTTCTTTATCTTCCCATTGTCCTTCTTTATTTGTGGCTTAGACTAGTTGTCTTGAGGTTTTCCATCCTTGCTCTTTCCTTTGTTCTGCGGGTTGGGGCTTCCTTTTCCCTGCTTCTACTATAAGGGGTTCGCAAACCCAAACTATCGCGTCTTTTGTTTAAGCTTCTGCTCGATTTTGACAGCATATTGATAGGTTGTGCCCTAGGACAAGATGTCCAGGAACTCAATTTTTTTATGTATATATTCAAACCAATATGGTACTTGAGCACTAAATGTCACTCAAAGTCTTTGATACACAACTTGGTGCATAAGGAATGGAAGACATTGGTGAACTCTAGCATTGTTTGGTCCCTTTCCTGCCGCAGTGTGGTCCATCTTGTGTGTAATTCATCATAACTTCCAACAAGGTAGTATTTTTCCTTAATAAAATCCTTGAAAGAATCCAAAGTGGATGCGACTACAAATAATGTAGATTCCTCTGTTTCCTTTTTCTCGCAGAAAGTCTCCCACCAATCTTTGACATGTGGGACAGCCTTAAGGAGAGAAACTGTAATATTTTCTCTATCAGAAAAGTTATGGACAGAAAAATACCCTTCTAGAAGGTTTAACCATTTGTTTACAGCATCTGCATCTATTGGACCTTCAAATATTGGAATATCAAAATTGATTTGTACCTTGAAGAGGGCGGCGCCTCTTCTTAAGGAAGATGAGTCGCCTGTTGCCAGTCGTCGAAGGATTTGTGAAAAATTATCAATCATCTTGTTCCCCTGTTGCATAAGGGATATCCTACCCCATCATCTCCATTTTCTTCAGCGATCGTTGGTTTGAGTGAGGTCGATCTTGCAAAGGCTCAACTAGTTCGATTCCTAATTGCTTATATCCTGACCTCGTCAGGGACATGCACAGAGAACCAAATGAGGAGAAGATCGCTCTAATAGCACTAATTCGGATTTATGAGCAAACCAAAATGAAACACATATCTATAACATTAAAACATAGATACAATGAACAATAACAGTGATATAGTGAAACTTAACTTCTATTCAATAAAGAAATATGTTGAAACTATAAAATACATAATGAAACAATCATGCTCGAATGGTGGTAGCTAATCTCTGAGAAGATATTTGGTGGCTACGCGCATTCTCTTGATCCCATTACAATGATGCCTCCAGGAATTTTTAACATCAAGAAGTAATCAAAAAACTCTATACTTCAAAAAACCTAACACTAGGAGATGAAGCTCCAAAAGTCATGTGGGCCCTGATGGGGTAAGTTGGTACATCAACTTTCTGGGGTCATAACTTTTGCATACAATCTTTGTTTTAGGCACACGATAACCCGTTGGAAAGGTCTATCCAAGGACTACACATTTTTACATCACACTCTAACATAGAATATAGTGTGATCGTGGAAAGCCTAAAAAACGTTGTTTAGGGCCTCAAAAAGGCCCCGGAAGTTTAAGACCTGAAAAGCTAGAAACAAACTGCCAAGATGAAAATTGTATGTGAGACAGTTGGAAGAGGTGGGTGGCCACCGACATCCACTTAGATCAACATGAGAGGGGATAAGAGCTTCGATTATGGGAAGATGGGTTTGTAGTTCTTCAATACCTCCTTCCATGCGCCAACCAAAAGAAATATTGTTGATAGTCACTCCATACAACAATTTTCCAAGGGTGTGAATAATTATTAAGGAGTCTCCTTCAACAATGAGTTTTTTAATGCCTTGTAGCATCCCCAACAACTAACTGGGCTATTCCAACCAAAATTCAAACTTTGATACCAAATTAAAACATACAAATACTCTGCAAATACACAAAATAATAATAGAAATACACATGCAGCATACACAGTAAAAACCCATAAAAAAATGCATAAATAATAATGCATCACATAATTTACACTTATCTTTGATAAAAAAATATCACCATTTTTGTGCAGACCTTCAACTTTCCTCCGAGACTTAGACCACACTGCTCATAACTCTCAGCAATAGATCACCCTCGAGTTGGGGCTAAACTCCACCCGGGTAAAGAAATTCCTAACCAGGATGATGTATCTCAGACAACAAGATAAACTCAATCAAAAGTGTCAACTCCAACTAACAGCTTAGAGTCCCTCATTCCCCACATGTCTGTCCCACCCCAGGAAGTGTGCCCCTGCTCTGCTCAAATGTCCCCCGACTTCCCCACTTCCTTTCTGAGACTTCAACAACAAGTCAGACAAGAAATCTGAGAGCCTTGTAGATGTAGTTTGGCACCTTTGAGAAATCAATTCTCGACAATTCTCTCACCTACAGATAATTTCCCATGGACCTGACAACTCGCCTCTTCAATATCCCACGGTCCTGACAACCCGCTTCTTCAGTCCATCTCCTAAGCTAACCAAGTACATGTACAGTTATAGTGACAGTAACAGGAAGGTATGAAGGACAACTGAATGAGTGAGTGAATGATGATGGAATCCTAGAAAATGAACTAAGTCCAAACTATATGTATGCATGTTCCCCTTGACACTTGTCATGTTGAGAACTACCTTGGCCCACTTGTCCCCATCCTTATAACTTAGGATAAATATAATTATCCATACTTTATACTTTAAAAAATATTAATATAGTATTCCTTTGGGCTTAAGCTCTCTAGATTAGCCCCTTATCCTTAAATTTTAGCCCCCTTTCCCTATCTAGTGGAGTTTAGCCCTCCATACTCTTTTACATGGTTGGTCTGTCGTTGTGATGTGTTTTTCATTAATATTTGCATGTGATTTACATTTATAATACAAACATATTGTCATTTTTGTATCCAGGCTCACTAGCCTCAAAAACATGAACATATACACAAAGGCTCCATGGCCTCAAGATTGTGCACTCAAGTTGTTGTGTGCGGTATCCTAGGATGTGCACACTTCTTCTTTTAGTGTGCAACACATATACGCACTATAATATGGAAGGTGCTTACAAAACTAATTCCAAGACTTGATACAAAGAACTCACCAACTTATATACATATGTACATTTATATTTACATTTACAGTTGGGGTTTGGCCTAGGGGTATACAACCAAAATTTCAAAAATAATCAAAAAGATGTGAGTATTATGCCCTCATAGCATCCTCGTGCTCCCAAGTTGCATCTCCAGGACCGTACCAGGTCCATTGGACCTTTACTAACTCTATGGTTCGATTTCGGAGCTGGTTGATCATCCAATCCAATATGCACACCGGATGCCCTTGAAAGGTGCCTTCTTACTCCACCTGAATCGCATTCCAATCAATGACATGATTAGCATCAGGTATATACTTTTTGAGAAATGATACATGGAATACATTATGAATAGACATTGATACAGGCAAGGCAAGCATGTATGTTACAGGCCCAATCCTCTCTAGGATTTCAAACGCCCCACAATAACGAGCTGCCAAATTTGAACAATTTCCCAACTTCAAGGAACTTTTGTTGGCCTTTAATTTCAATAACACATGGTAAACCACTTTAAATTCCATCTGAGTTCTTCCCTTATCATCATAGTTTTTCTTCATGTCTTGGGCAGCCTTTAAATTTTGTTTTATTTTCATCATTTTCTCTTCCATTTCCATGAGTAATTATAGCCCAACCAATGCTCTATCTTTTGGGTTGTCCTAGCTTACCGGTGTGTTGCACCTTCTTCCATAAAGTGCCTCAAATGTGCTCATATTTAGAGATGCTTGGTACCCATTGTTATAAGAAAACTCTACAAAGTGTAGGTAGTCTTCCCATTTTGATGGTTTATCCATCACATACATCCTCAACATATCCTCAATCACTTGATTCACCCTCTTTGTTTTCCCATCTGACTCTGGATGATAAGTTGTGCTAAAATTTAAATTTGTTCCAAATCCCTTGAATAATCCTTTCCAAAAATTTGATGTAAGTTTTGGATATCTATCAAACACAACATTGGTTTCCTTGTGAGTGAGATTTACTGGAATAAAATGAGAAGATTTAGTAATCTTATCCACCACTACCATGATAGAATCATGTTGTTTGTTTATTCTGGGAAGTTTGGCGATGAAATCCATTGTTACAACTTCCCATTTCCACTCAGGTATGAGAAATGGTTGTAGCAAACCAGTTGGGTGTCTATGCTCGGCCTTGACCTTTTGACACTCCAAACACTTGGCAATAAAATCAACAACTTTTTTCTTCATGTCTCACCAATAATATTGGGTCTTGGAAGTTGTAATAGTTTTCTGATAACCTAAGTGCCCAACATAAGGTACATTATGAATTTCTCTCAATATCAGATTTTTCAATTTATGGGAATTTGGCACATAAGTTCTACCCCTATACATGAGAATTTCATCATTTTATAGCTTATAATCTTCAAATTTCTGCTGCAAAATACCTTGTTGTAATTTTGTTATTATTTCCATGTATTTCAAATCTGATTTTGCAGCCTCTAAGATTATGTCTTTCAAATCTGATTGGTACATGATAATGGTTGTAGCATGCAACTCATACACCTTTATGCTAAGTGCATCAGCCACCTTGTTCGCTTTCCCTTTGATATGATTTATATCAAAGTCATATTCATTGAGGAATTCTAACCACCTGCTATGCCTGTCATTTAATGTTCGTTGTCTAAATAAATATTTCAGACCATTATGGTCTGTCCTCAACTCAAATATTTTTCCCATGAGGTAGTGCCTCCACATCTTCAAGGCATGCACTATGGCTGCCAACTTAAAATCATGAGTAGCATAGTGTCTTTCATGCTCCTTTAACTTCCTTGATTCATAGCACACCACATACCCATTTTGACTAAGGAACCCACCAAGCCCTTCTTTACATGCATTAGTGCATACAATGAAGTCTTCATTTGGATCAGCAATCATTAGTATTGGAGCACTTGTTAATAAATTCTTAAAGTGTTTCTCATTCTCTTCCTCCGACTTAGAATATATAAGAATGTCATCCAAAAAGACAATGAAAAACTTATCTAAGTATTCTATGAAAATGTCATTCCTTAAACACATGAAGACAATTGGTGCATTTGATAACCCAAATGGCACCACTGTGAACTCATAATGACCATACCTTGTTCGGAAGGAAGTCTTGTTGATGTCTTCATATTTAATTCTTATCTGATGATATCCTGACATGAGATCAATCTTGGAGAATATTTTTGCATCTTTCAGTTGATCAAATAGGTCATTGATCCTTGGCAAAGGATACTTGTTCTTCACAGTTACCTTGTTCAAATGCCTGAAGTCAATGCAAAGTCTTTGTTAACACCTACTATGTTCTACTTTGTTTTTTCCCTCATTCATTCCTACTTTTCATTTCAAATTTTGTATAAGTTATAAAATCTTTATCATTTTGTTGTTAAAGTTTTAATAGCTCACCTTAAGGGGTTTTAAAGAATGCTAGAGTGATTGAATGAGATGGACTTAATGTTGTGAGAAGGGGACATAGGGAATTAGACACATGTTTAAATGATTACTTGATGACATCAAATGGTTTCAAATATTTTCATTTGAGCCATTAGTCATGTCAACATTTATGCATCATGATTATTTAACTTCATGAGTTGCATATTCAAAGTCTAATCCACTCAAGTGAGAAAAAGACAAATCTGGTTGGGCGCTACAGAAACTTCCACATGTCCCTAGTCATGATCATTTTAAGCACTTTGGTGAATCGTGGAAGATGTGGATTGTACTACAAGCTCATGAGTATGCAAAATTAGTTAGCAAAGTACTCATCGTCATCCATAGCATGTGAAATGGGGTGTATCGTCATTTATATCTGTCAATCATTTATAAGGTTACACTGATCAGTTGTCTTATTAAATGTGTTTTCAAGAACTAGCGCATTGTTCGTTACCTACAACAGCTAGTTTATTTGAATTGTCTCCTACATAGCTAGAAAATGTCATTTATTCTCGTTACACATCAAACAGATCTCTTCTTTGTAGCCAAGAATCTAGTTTTTGGGTCATGACTGTGTAGATGGGTAAAGGTGGACATGTGAATCGGAAAGAACATTAAGGGCATGAATTCATGGAGGCTTATGAAGATTGTCAAATCATTTTCGATTGGGCAGGGTGGTACCTTTTCTGTACCAAGCTGGATGGTCACCATTATGCTATAGCCAGAGGAGTTTATTGAGAGTTTCAATGGACAGTGGGCTTGAATCGCAAACCTGGTTATGCAGGTTACTGAAGAATCTATAGTTGTTGCTTGCAACCTCCCCACTGATGGCAAAAGGTGGTTTAAAAATAAATTGATTACAGGAGGAGACCTCAATCATTTTTTAAATCCTGAACACAGAGGCCCTAATTGGGCCAAGGGCATCCCTAGGGATTAGATTTTCGATGAGTGTATGGAAGCCTTGCTCATGCTTAAGAGATTCATTAAAAGTGAGGGGCGTTATTCTATTGTATTCCTTTTCCATCTTCGATTTCTGCTTCATCTAGCAGGGATTAAGAGGATGAATTTACCTTATTATTTCTTAAGGGATCTCAACAAGATGGCTATGAGGGTTCAAGCCAACCCCAAGACCCCTCCTCATGAAATTTTCCATCATGGGTTGATTAAATTTCTTGTTAAGGCCAAACTAGGGAAGTTGCAGAAGACTTGGGATCAGTTCTTGATCCAGTCGGGGCTTGAGAAGGAAAATCATTCTCCTACTTCTCAATCACATGGAAATATTGTTAAGACTGATCAACAAACTCCATCTAATGTCAATCAATCCGCCACTACAAAGAAGGGTAAACGAGTAGCATGCTTAAAGACTCCAGATGAGCCTGTAAAAGCTACATCAGCCAGTCAACAAACAGATGTGGGGTATTCTCACATATTAGGTGGAGGTAAGAACCCTTTCCCTTTTGCACAGAAAACTTACTCAAAAAGGCCTAAAAGGTTAGCAGAACCTAGGGTTTCATTGGAGGACCATGTAATATTCCAAATATAAAATAGTATGCAGAACATAAATAATTAGCTAGAAATGGCAGATAAACAATAATATAACCAGAATAATACTGGAATAACACCAGAAAGAGCACTTTGATTACTGAGAGAAATGTTCACTTGCCTCTTCGAGGGGGAAACCTTCAGCAGAGAAGAGATCTATTACAATAATATCAAATACAAAAATTCTCATACTCTCTACTCCTATTTATACTAAATATGTCTATCCAAAAGAAGAATCTAGAGGAAGATACGTCTAGAAGCGAAAGCTTCTATTAGGTCTTATTACATTTGACTTATTCTTCCTTATTTATAGGCCTTATTAATATTGACCTTTATTACATGAAAATGTATTATTCTACCTACGTGAGAGTTTAGGTCCCTAACATGTCCTCCCCATTAAAAACATCCTTGTCCTCAAGGCTTGAGATGAGCAAATTGTTGTGTAATGGTAGTTGGTTCCCAAGTGGCATCTGTTGGAGTTGTATCTTTCCATTGGACTAACACTTCCTTGATGGTGCATTGATGCAGACAACGGTCACGTTGGTCCAAAACTTCTTGTGGTTGTAGCCAAATGGAACCTTCTACGTCCAACTCAGGAAGGTTGGTTTGAGTTTGGCACTTATTTCTAGTCACCTTCTTTAAGCAGGAAACATGAAAAATAGGATGGAGCTTAGAATGACTGGGAAAATCTAACTGATAGGCCACCTGTCCCACATGCTTGAGAACGATATAAGGACCATAAAATTTGGGTGCCAGTTTCTGAAAATGGTCATCCTTGACGAAATTTTGCTTATAAGGTTGCAGTCGAAGAAACACCTGATCTCCTTCTGCAAATTGACGTTCAGAGCGAACTTGATCTTCTTGTTGCTTCATGTGATTCTGGGCCATGACCAAATTCTCTTTGAGGTTACAGATAATAGCCTCTCGAATTATAAGTGTTTAGTCAACCACCTGGACCTTCGAGACACCTAGCAAGTATGAGAGAATTGAAGGTGGATTTTGTCCATATACCGCTTCAAAAGGAATCATGCGGGTAGTTGTATGGTAAGAAGTGTTATACCACCATTCAAATAGTGGTAACCATTGAACCCATTGATTTTTCCTTTCCGATGCAAAACAGATCAAATATGTTTCCAAATACTTGTTGACAACTTTAGTTTGACCATCAGTCTGGGGATGATAAGTTGTGTTGAGATGCAATTGTGTGCCTTGTAGCTTGAATAGTTCTTGCCAAAAATTATTGGTGAAAGTTGGGTCGCGATCAAAAACAATAGACTAAGGCATGCGATGAAGCTTAAAGACCTAAACCATGAAAAGTTGAGCCACAGTGGAGGCTATAAATGGGTGTTGAAGAGACAATACATGATCATACTTGTAAATACGATCAACTATCACCATGATGACTGATTCATTGCTTGATTTAGGTAAGCCTACAATAAAATCCATAGAGATATCCCTCCAAACAGCAGGTGGAATTGGAAGTGGTTGTAGTGTGCCAAGAGCTTTTACTGTTTCCCCCTTGTTGTGTTGACAAACATCACATTCTGCCACAAAATTGGGAACATCTTGTTTCATACCATCCTAGAAAAAAGAACGATTGACCCGGTCATAGGTTTTGGTAAACCCTGAGTGCCCAGCGGTGGGTGTAGCATGAAGCTCAGAAAGTACCATGGATTTAAGTTTAAATTGTTTACTTAAATACAAATGTCCTTTGTGTCGAAGCTCATAATTGAGCCAAGAGTACCCTAGGGAAACTAGAGAATTGGCTTGCAATTGTTGTATCAGATGCAAACTTTTGGGATCGTGTAGCCATTCCTTGTGAACAGTTTGGAGCCAATCTGGTACAATGAAGGAGAGGGAAAAAAGGGACCCTTCATCTTCATATTTTTTGGAAAGTGCATGAACAACCACATTTTCTTTTCCCTTTCTTGTAAATGATCTCATAATCATATCCAAAGAGCTTAGTCACCCATTTTTGTTGCTTTGGGGAGGAAAGGCGTTGTTCTAGAAAATACTTGAGGCTTTGATGATCTATCTTAATTTGGAAGCGTTTCCCCAATAGATAAGGGCGTTAAAGATCCATGGCATGAAAAATAGCCTACATTTCCTTTTCATAGATTGATTTTCCCAAATTTTGCTCTGACAATTGTTTGTTGGTAAAGGCCAAAGGCCGACCCTCTTACATAAGGAATGCTCCAATTCCTTTCCCATAAGCATTACATTCCAGGACAAAGGTCTTTGTGAAATCGGGAAGGGCCAGGACTGAAGTGGTGCACATGGCCATCTTCAAGGTTTGAAAATCCTGAGCAGTTGTTGGAGTCCAAGTGAAAGAATTATTTTTAAGGAGCGCAGTGAGAGGTGTTGCAATCTTTCCATAATTATTAACAAACTTGCGATAATAACATGTTAAACCCAGAAATCCACGCAATATTTTGAGAGTATTTGGGTGAGTCCAATCTTGCATAGCTTCAATCTTTTTAGGATCCACCCTAACACCAGCCTTGCCAACAAGATGACCCAGGTACTCGACTTCTGAGGCGCCAAAAGCACATTTAGATTGTTTGAGGAAATGTTGGTGTCGAGAGAGTAGATGGAGAAATTGATCCACATGAGAAAGATGGGTTGTCTAGGTTTTACTATAGATGAGGATATCATCAAAGAAAAATAAGACAAAATGACGGAGAAAAGGACGGAAGACATGATTCATGAGGCTTTGGAAAGTGGAGGGATCATTACACAATTCAAAGGGCATGAACAAAAACTCATAGTGTCCCTCATGAGTTCTAAATGCAGTCTTAGGAATGTCTGCCTCGTTCATACGTATCTGGTGGTAGCCAGAATGAAGATCAAGTTTAGTAAAGAATTGGGCGCCACTCAATTCATCCAAGAGGTCATCAATGACAAGACTGGGAAATTTGTCTTTAATGGTGAGTTTGTTGAGGGTGCGAAAGTCGGTACACATGCACCAAGAACCTTCTTTCTTAAGTACCATGACCACAAGAGAAGATTAGGGGATCATACTAGGGCAGACAACACCTACGTTGAGCAATTCTTGAACAATTTTCTCAATTTAATTTTTTTGGGAAAAGGGATGATGATAAGGAAGAATATTGGGAGGAAGGATTTTGGGGACAAGGGGAATGGAATGATCATGAGCACCACAGGACGGAGGGAGTCCCTCGGGAGTGGAAAAAAACACTTGATGTTTAGAGAGGATGGATTGGAGGTCCTACGGCACAGAGGGTGTCTTAGTGGATTGAATGGCATGGAGTTGTGAAATAATTCCAGAATGACATTTTTTCAGCAGCTTTTCTATGCAATGGGAACTGATGATCTCTGGGGAACCGGTGGTGATTCCTTGGAACTTATATTGTTGGCCCTCATGGTCGAATTGCATGGTTAATTCCTTAAAATCCATGATAATGGGACCCAAATTCCTTAGCCATTCTGCACTCAACACAATGTCACAACCGCCCATGTCGATAGCAAGCATATGAGATTTCATGTGGTACTGACCAATTTCGAGATGCACATTTTCACAGCGCCCTCCACATTTCATGGAACTGCCATTGGCAATCATGATTTGAAAATTATTGACGACATGGGTATAGCAATTAGTTTCTTGGGCAATGTGGCGATGAATAAAATTATGGGTGCTTCCACTATCAACAAGAATGATGGCCTTCCTATGCTTGATGTAATCAATTAGCTTGAGGGTTTGGGGAGCACAGAAGCTAGTGAGATAATTTAGGGAAATGATTGGTTCTACTTCGGGAGGGTCTGAGGGAGGGGTCATGTCAGTGGGTTGAAGTGACACAGCCACAATCAAAACCTCAACATCATCTTTTGAAACATCCTCCGAGATGGCCATAAAAATATTTTGTTCCTTGCACTTGTGCCCAGGAAAATATTTTTCATCACAATTATAACAAAGGCCTTTGAGCTGGCTTTCAGCCATTTCTGCCCTAGTCAATTTATAGATATTTAGTGGAGTTGAAGGAGGAGTAGAACTGACTAGTTTAGTATGAGAAATAAAGGAGGGTTTTTTATTTTGAGAAGAGACAACCTGTTGTGCTTCCTTAGCTCTTTTAGTATCATCCACCCAACTCTGAGGCCGAACCATGAGGACATGGGCTCGAAGCTCATCCTTGAGGCCACTGATAAAACATTCTTGGAAAAAAGCACCATACATGCCCTCTATACGAAAATCCAACTACTCAAAAGTGGTTATAAAGTCTTCCACTATGCCATATTGTTTCAAATTTGTCAAATGGCCTAAATGGTTGGTGTTAGTGTCAAAGCGTTCATAAAGATTTGCCACAAAGTGTGTCCAAGCCACATACCCTTGGCGAAAATGTTTTCTCCATTGCCACCATTGCCAACGTTCTTGAGCTAGATGGAGAACACCATACCAGAGTTTGGCCAACTCATTTGTAATGCCATACAAAGAGAAATAATGTTCCATTTGAGTTACCCAACCAGTGGGATCCGAGCCATCAAATTTGGTCACATCCACACACGGAAGGTGTAGGTCTTGCTGAAAGTGATGGGGCAGAAAATTTTGGGAATGAGAGGAAGTTTCACCTTCGGTTTGCAAATGTGGGTCCGATGAGGGAAGATATGCAGGGATATGCAGCTTGGCGCAGATCATCATAGTGAAGGAGATAAACTCGGTATTGAAGTATTCAAGGTAGGTAGTGAGGTCTTGTTTGAGGTCCTCTATTCTTGTGTCGATGGAGGAATGCATGTTTGTATTGACGATGGAAACATTGGCACTGAGTTGTCTCACTTATTTTTGGTTTTTTGTGAAATTAGAGTGCAAGGAATTGAAGTGAGCATCCAAGTCTTGGCTACAGGTGTGGGCCATGATGAAGAGGGAACACGAAAAGGGGTGGGTGGGACCACACAAAAAATGGGTTATGGGTGAAGTGTATCACAACGATCAGGGTGACGAGTGGAATCCAATGGGGTAAAGCCCAAATAAGCGTGTTGGAAGGGGGTCGGGTCCACGAGAAAAACAAAATTGTTGAAAAATGATAGGTCTGATTGCGATAAGGGCGAAGAGAGGAATCCAACAGGATAAGTCTCAAATAATGGTGCCAACAACATCCAAACTAATAATTTCGCAACCTGAATGCAGGAGACACAGGTGCATGGAAATAGATCTTGTTTGTTCTATTTTTGTTTCCATCCCAAGAGTTAGGGTGTCCAAGGGTTCTACAGACAAGTGTTTTCCCTCTACTATAGCTCTTTGATATATGTGCGAGGTCCAACAGTAGTACTTGGCCCAATATCCCAGGGCACCAACTAAGGAGGCTAGCTCGTGCCCTTATATGAACTACCTAACTACCCAGGTAATAGAGAGTATCTTCTCGAGTGTTTTTCTTGGTGGCACTATAGAAGTTAGGTGGTCAATTAGTTTATCTATGGAGGGCTTCAGGAGATCTAGGTCGATCCATATACAGGTGGTGTCTAATGCGCTACCACTCGAAGGGGTACCAACAGGGGTTACAAGGGTGGCCAATAGATGTGCTCTTAAGTAACACTTGTATTTTTTGCATGTATGAATCCCTGACCGTGGGTTTATGCATGTAACGACAGATCTTTGTAGCTTAAATACGCTGGAATATGTCTCTACCCTAAAAAAAAAATAACTCGCAATTTTTTGTCGAGGAAGGTGCTCTGATACCACTTTTAATATTCCAAATATAAAATAGTATGGAGAACATAAATAATTAGCTAGAAATGGCAAATAAACAATGATATAAACAAAACTATACAAGAATAATACCGGAATAACACCAGAAAGAGCACTTTGATTACTGAGATAAATTTTCACATGCCTCTTCGAGGGGGCAACCTCCAGCAGAGTGGAGCTCTATTACAATAATATCCAAGACAAAACTTTGCATACCCTCTACTCCTATTTATACTAAATATGTCTAGCCAAAAGAACAATATAGAGGAAGATCCTTCTTGAAGCAGAAGCTTCTATTAGGTCTTCTTACATTTGACTTATTCTTACTTATTGCTAGGCCTTATTAATATTGACCTTTATTACATGGAAATATATTATTCTACCTACGTGAGGGGTTAGGTCCCTAACAAACCAGCAACCTGGAAAAACAACAATAGAGTTTGAAGATCCTGTACACCTTGAAGAGCCTATCCCAGAGGTCACTCCTCATGTCTTGAGTTCCTCTGAAGATGATACCTCTAGGTATAGAATTTTAGTAAGGAAATGAAGCACAAGGCCTCAAAATAAGTTCAGGTTGAAGTCTAAAGCAATGAATAAACCTGTCATCCCAGAAAAGGTTATCATCATTGATGAAGAGCATGTCAAACCTATTGGAAACACATCTATAAGCAAGAAAACCCCTGTCACTAAGCCTGAGAAGGATAAATTCAAGAAGGGTGGTTTGATAATAAATAAAAAGACAATCATTGGGAAAAACAAAGTTCCTACCAAGAAAAGTGGTAAAAAGGATATGAAAATCCCAAATCCTAAGATTGGATCTGAAGGGAATGAACCTAAATATATGCAAACCTGATCTTAATCTAAGCAGACCAGAAAGGATAGCTTAGAATTTTTGGCATAAAAAACTTCCTCAATCTTGCATAGAAAGCTATCAATTTCAAGATATCACCTCCAGGATAAATCCAGTTTTTGAGATTAAAAATAATGGAGGATGGAAAAATATTTTTCGTTCCCTGTGTCTAAGATATCATGCTCCTTTTTGGCTATGTCCAGATATAACCTAGACAAAGAAAAGAGTTTAAAACATGCGGGATTAGTTTTTGGAAGGTCGCTACAAGAAGTTCATGCAATCATATACACAGGGAAATAAAGGCGATATCGGAACACCTGTAGCAGCCGATTTTGTTGCTATTTGCACCCAGTTTCATATCTTGTAATAAAGGAAGGCTATAAATTATGTAAGCATATAATGGATCATGTTATGAAGCTATAAAATGTTTTGTGGATCTAAAAATCTATATTGGGATACGAAGATCAATCCAGATTAGTCACCTGTGTTGAGTTGTCAAAGGTTGATCTCAAGTGGAGCATTGAAGATCAGATATATCTAGGAAAGATAAAGATGAAGCAGTAGTGTCATTATTAAAATGTGAAATAAATCAAATCAAAGAGATGTTATGCAAGGTTGGTTCCCTGATTTTAGGAGCTTTTTCGTAAATTGTTATGATTTGGTATATCAGCTATTAGAAACTTAAATTTGTCCTGAGTTTTTGTAGAGATTTGTTTTGAGGTGTCCCTAATTCTCAGGATTGACCATAAGTACATGTAACCTATTTGAAACATCATGTATTGAATGATATAGAAGAAGAAAGGGTTGTATCCATGTTTTCCTAAACGACTTTATCTTATACAACTATTTGGATCGACCTTATTTGTGTAAAGATTTCAGTGGTTAATGAAGTCATTAGTTGGTGTGTATCATTCTCTTTTGTTTCTCATTTCAACTCATAATTGGTGAACTCACAGGTTCAATTCCTACTAGATGCAGGAGAACTGCACATATCCATTATTTATGGAATGGGAAGAAGGATGAAGAATAACAACAAACATTCTGCAATTGAATAGATCCAAACCTATTTCTTAAATCTAATTTGATCAGATTCAATGGTTCTTCTCCATCTGTATATTCTTAAATATATGTGTAAAGATTTCAATGGTTAATGAATTCATTAGTTGGTGTGTATCATTCGCTTTTGTTTCTCATTTCTAATTCTTCATCTTGAACACATTATTACTATTATATGATTATATGGTTGTATGTATGTGCTTAGAGGATTTCCCTATTTTTATAGTGAAATCTTCACCACATGTGTTTTTAAGATCTTTTAAATCTTGTTCAAGAAGGATTTTTGGGTTTAAGATTTATTCTTCTACTGGTTAATTATATCAAAGAACATATTGTTCTTTTATGGTTATCAGTTTTTTTTCATTTATTCTTCTTCAACATATACCCCACTCTCACTTGAATCGACTAAGGTTTTGTTCACCTGATCTGTTGCACATAGAGAAGAGATCTTGATGGTTTATCCATTAAGTCTCGTTTAAGATCAAGAGTGTGATCCTCCCACCTCTTTAAAATTATTTGCTTTTAAATTTTGAAATAAGATGTGCTAGGATTGTACCTAACACAGTCTAGGAACAAATTATAGCGCTAACATATTTTGGCGTCGTTTCCAGGGACGAAATGATGAGACTTTCCCTAGGTAGAACGACATGATACAGATCTAGTTGTAGATGGTGAAACTATAACTAGGCATAGTTGATTGCATATATTTTCACCTGGTGACTCCACATTAGACACTCTGGATTCAAAGAGAAAGGGGACTAGAGCCCTTCCAGAATCTCCCAATGTGCATGTTGTTTTAGATATTGAGAAGATCCTAAAACAATCCAAATCTCTTAAAAAATTAGGATCTGAAAAACTTTTTCTTTTACCTCCTTCTGAAGAATCTACCAAGGGGAAACATGAATTTGTAGAACCATAATATTTTTACACACCCTATCCTAAAAGTAGATATAAATCTGAAGAAATATTTGAATTCCATGAAGAAATGGAGTACCCTCCCTTGGAAAAGATCTTAATCCTTGAATAAGTTCAAGAAGAGAAACCCAATCTTATCCTCCAAGTTAATATCCTTGTTGCTAAAAAACTTGTTGAATAAATTCTACAGTCCTCCTCTAAGATTCAATTGGTGAAAATTACTAAGCTCTCATCACCACAATCACCATAGTCCTCACACACAAATCAATCTTCAGGTGGTCAAAAAATGGTTGGTTCAGCACCTCCCAACCCAATGGATGCTATCAGGGCTGCCAGATATGCACCTTTGGTATTGCCAAATAATCTTCATCCTATCCAAACAAGTGATTACATGAAGTACCTTCCAAGGTTTGAAAATGAAGGGGAAACAACTACGGAGGATCATTTAACTGCTTTTTATTCCTTTGTTGACAATTTCCAAGTGGACTATGATGATGTGTGGATGAGGCTTTTTGTTCAAAGTTTAGATGGAGAAGTGAGGAAGTGGTTTAGGAACCTTAGAGATAAATCTATTACCACCATCACAGACCTTGATACCACCTTCTTGAGAAAGTGGGGAGACAAGAAATTGATTTGTATTACATGACAAAATTCAATAATATCTGAAGAAAGAATGGTGAATCTGTCTCTGAATTTTCTCAGAGATTCAATCGGATGTATCAGAAAATGTCAGATGATATCAAACCAGTTGAAAGGTTAGCAAAGGTCACTTATTCTAATGCCTTTGATGTTGATTTGTGTTTTCTTCTTAGGGAAATAATATCAACCACTATGGATGATATGCAAGATTCAGCTCTTGAAGTTGAGTCCAATATTCTAGCATCAGAATAGTTGAAGAAGAGATCAGATAAGGGAAAGATAAAAGAAGAATATAAGTCTTCTGCATTAATACTAAAAATCAGAAGATTTCCTTGGAGGAGATGGCAAGAAAGATGGAGGAAATGTCATCTGAACTGTCTAAACTCATATTGGAAAAATAGAAATTGAATGCTCCTCAAGAAGGAAATCGGAGTCAAAATCAATACAGAAGGCCTTATAACCCTCAGATCATGCATATGGATAAGAAGAATAATGATGATCAGAAAATTCGGACACCTCTGCAGAATAATTACATTAAAGAAAATCAAGAAGCTGAAGATGTTGATGAAAATCTGGATATTAATTTGTTCGGAGATGAGATTTCCCTCGGTCACCTAACAAAAAATGAATATGAAGATTCATTGAGTTCACAGGTTGGGGGAAGTATAGATAATATGATTTGTAATACTGAACAGTAAGGGTACAATCTTAGATCAAAATCTGCTCCTCAAAAAGACAAACCTGTTGTCCCAGCAGTACAGACAGGAAGCAAACATCCTGAAAAAAGACAAGTACAACCTGCTATGAAATTATCAGCCTCGGAATCAAACAGGTTATCCTCTCCTTTTAGTTTGGAACATGAGATAAGTAAGATCAAAATCCTTATTCCTCTGACTAAATTGGTTAAAACTAATTCATATAGGAATCAGATTTTGAAATGGTTGCAACCTTCTTCTACCACAGACCTTTCTACTAATGTGATTAATCTTCAGGATGGAAAACCTACTATTGTTTTAGGGCCTATTGTAGAAGAAAGGGATGATTCCACTCCTCCTTTTTATGTCTCATTAAATGTTCATGACAAAATACTTCATAATTGTCTGTTAGATTCTAAAGCCTCTCATAATCTTATGTCAAAGGTTGTCATGGAAGAACTGGGGTTAGAAATCACTAAAGCATACCATGATCTCTTTTCTTTTGATTCCAAAAAATTCAAATGCTTAGGGGTTATCAAAGACCTTGATGTTTCATTATCTCAAATCCTAGCCAAAAGTTTAGTCATCGAATTGTGACACCTTGTTTCCCCCAGTTTGTAAATATAACTATAAATGGACAAAAGACTATGGCAAACTTTATATTTGTGGATATTGATCCGATGGACCTTTGTTCGAAAGGTAAATGAATGTGAACCTAATTATTTACTAAGAAAATGGACAAGTGTTGCATGACTAATGGAAGGGGGTGTACTTAGAAAAACCATGGATTTTATACGAAGAGAGGGTGAAGGGGACCAGGAATTGTTGTGTTAACATTCACCAAACCAGTGCTTACTAGATTTAATTACTCAGAACCAGAACCGTCCTCTGACCCGGAAATGAATTAAAGTCAGGTTGGTGGGTGGGAAGACCTCCTCAAGAGTTAATGAGGGATGGGATGTGTAATCACTCCTTCGTAAGGCTTCCAGACTTGACCATTGACTGGGAATTCGAGCCACATGCGACCCTGCTGAAAGAGGCAAGGAGGGCAGGTGTGGTGGGGAGAGGGGAAGAACACGCTTGCGAAGAGTGCAAAGACGAGAAGTGAATCTCATGGATTCAAGGAAGAATGTAGATTCTACACATTCTAGACACAGGAAATGGCAGAGAAGTTTATGATACAAGCTGATAAACGGGGCTATTCCTCCTTGCTTGATACCGTGTAAGCCATTGCCAAGATCCTGCGGAAAGAGGAGAGTAACCTTTGTCCCTATTGTGGTTGAGTGAGAAGAAAAGGTTATGTTGCAGAGAATCGTGGTCTAGCTCGGGGGTGGCTAGTGGTAAATATGTTTGGAGTGACTGAGCCTACAGTTGGGTGGAAACGGACACCCCTTCCATTAGTCGCTTCACATTGTCTGATTCTAATAAGTCTTTTCTTGGCCTTAATTGTTGAGTTAGAATGATGAATGATTTCTTGGTTTTACACATCTATATATATATATATATATATATATATGAACATCTCTGTGTGAAATGGTTATGTTATGCGTATGCTTCCGTCTCCTTGAGAACTCATACTTCCCACTGATAAACTATATGCCCAGCTTCACTCCGGAGGGCTTCCCGGGCGTAAGTCGTAAAATGGTCGAGATAGGAAATATCGTGTGGACCTGAAACCATCCATCTGAAGAGAATACTTTTCCCTGATCCCCCTTGCCATGTGAATTTTCAGACCCAAGTCCCTAACCCGTTCGGGGTGAGAACTCAGAAAGAATAGTGATAGGAAAATACCGAAAGGGAAAGGTTTTCCTTGTCCGAAGGACGGATGGATGAGATCCATCTAGAAGGAGCCAAGGGTTGTCATGGCCATCGGCTATGAGAAAGAGCGTGGGATTTAACCCCTCTAGTCCCTTAGATCCATGAACTCTGAGTTCACGCATAGGGAGAGAACAGATCACGTTCGTCATATCTATGCGGAGAGGAACATAGTCGTGAGATCCAGAGGAAAGTGCACAAGGTCTAACCCTTTGAAGGTGCATAGGGGAGTGGACTTTTGCGAAGTCCCAAAGTTTCGAAGTTAATCGGAACCATCCATCGTCAAAGGATAGGTAGCAGCAGATTTGGGAGTTCGAGGATTCGGACCTCGGAAGATTTGTAAGGAGCAGAGGCGAATACCCGAGGAGCTGGGTGCCACAGCAATCCTATCCATGAGTCGTGAAAGGACATGTGGCGAGAGATCGACATTTCGCTGACTCGCAAATTGGGAGGTCAGAGATAGGAATCGTGAGAATTTGTGAATTCTTGATTCGTGAAGAGTCAATCTAAGTTTTTGGGTCGCAGGAGATTGTGGACCATTGATCTGACATCGAGAGTTAGGATTTCGGGATAAAGAGGAAAGGATATGGACTAATTTACACCTTTGTGATACGTGAAGTCCTGAAGCACTTGAGAGTTGGGCCATGAGTCATAGCGAGGGGTCATATGGATGGAGGTTAAGGAACGGAGCTAGCATTGGGCTAGGCTCTTAATGCGGGGGTTCGGGAGTCAGTGAGTCAAGGTTGGTTCGTATGTGAATACCCGATGGCAGAAGTCACGAAGCGCCTTTTTGTTAGGCTTGTGGTCACGAGTAGTGGTCACGTGGAGGGGGCTTCTGCCTGGTGCTTGTTCGTGCATAAGAATAAAAAAAATGAAAATTTAGAGGCTTTACATTATAGAAGCTCCTCCATTTGGTGGGTTGTTACAAATTGGTATCAGAGCCTAGTTACAACACTTGACTTGTTTGGGCTCATGGACGAGTTGCGTAACGACCACATTAATGGGTTTAAAGGGCGATATCCTACCTTACTCCCTTCCTACAAAGTTTGGTTAAGACCTTATTATAGAAAAGAATGACAGCTTATTGTTGTGTGTGTATGTATTTAAGATATGTGAAATTATGTGATGGTTATGAACTAATATAATGATTAGCTAACAACAAGTGTTTTTCTTGCACTCAAGTAGCCGATCAACCACAGGAAACTGCAATCATATAGAATTGTGATGCACCACAAAGTGGGGGATGGCTCCCACAATAGAGACAAAGAGTTTGATGAGAGGAGGGCAGTAGAGACCCCTCCGGACCTCGTTGAGACTGTGAGGAGTATGATGGACGAATTACAGAGCTACAAGGCCAACAACGAGAGATTGATAAAAGAGAAAAAGAAGAAAATGGAAATTAATGTAGTCTTGTTGTGGAGTTTTAACCGACATACAAAGGCAACTGCAGCATGGACCTGACACCATTCATGTGGACCAGCGACAGACAAAGAGGGGTCGAAGTCCACCTAAGATACGGAAACGTGGCCCTTTAAGTAGTCGCACTGGGAGGAGTACCTTGAGAAAGGTCCAACCTGGAGACAGGGGACAAGCGTCAGACGAATCCTCTGGAAAGGAAACTGGTGACTCAGAGGGATCTTCTAGTAGTAGAATCAGTTCACGTTCTCAAGGAAAATGGAAGAAACGAAAGCATTCAAAAAGTCATAATCTCGAAGAATTCAGGAAGGCCAAACCACTCTCTTTCAACGGTGAGATTAAGAAAGGAGAGGAGGTGAAGGCATGGATTCTTGGACTAAAGAAGTATTCCAGATTCCATGACTCCTCTAAAAACTTTAAGGCCCGAGTAGCCACTTTCAACCTAAATGGAAAGGCTTCCATTTGGTGGGAAGACCTTAACAATGTGAAAGGGATTCATGAAGAGGACCTATCTTGGGAACGGTTTGAGAAATAATTCAGGAATAAGTATCTGTTGGAAAAGTATTTCGACGAGAAGAATAAATAGTTCTATGAACTCCAGCTGAGACAACTCACCATAGAGGAATATGTCAGCAGATTCCTTGAGTTGTTGAGGTATGTACCCTGCATAAAAGTGGAAACTGCAAAGGTGCAGTGATTTATCAGTGGGCTACCTAAGGACTATCATAACATAATTCAGTTTGATGAGCCAAAGACCCTAGAAGACATTATCTGAAAGGCAAGATAGTGTTATGAACAGCGTGGGATTCAGACAGAACCTCGCAAAGGCTGGAAGCAGAAGAATAGTTCGTGGTTCCAGAAAAAGGGGTTTAAACCCTCAAGGTTTAAAAACTATAGGAAGGATTCAAGGATGAGCTTTCCTGATCGAAGTGTACGCCAATAGAATTTCCCCTCCCAGAGCGGAAATAAACCTTTTGGATCAACCCCAAAAAAGACTGATAACCTAAAGAAAGAACCCTTGAAATGTTGGGGTTGTAGAGAAGAACATCTACTAAGGGACTATCCCCATAGACATCAGAATAGTAGGAGAAATTACAACGTCCAAGAAGCTACCACCGTCAATGGCGTGGCCAGGAATATGCCAGGTATTTATGTAGCTATGGAGAATAAACAAGCCGACCACCAAGCTTCAGTGGTGGAGATGGAAGGTATGATCACCAACCATCTAGTGTCTATTTTAATTGACCCTGGTTCCAATTTGAGTTATGTATCCCCTCGGGTTGTTGATAAGTGTAAATTACAGCCACATAAACATGTTAAGCCATGGTTGGTACAGTTAGCCACTGCCACCAAAAGAAAAATAGCAGAGGTAATACCATCTTTCCAATTCACTATGAATGGATTTCCCACCCAAGCTAACCTTAACATACTTCCCCTAGGATCATATGACTGTTGATTGGTATGGACTGGCTAGCTGCATGTAAAACTAAGCTATATTGTTACCACAAAACCTTAGAATGTGTAAATGAAGAAGGGTGAAATATAACCCTCCAAGGGATTCAGAATCCTATCTCTGTGAGACGAATATCAACCCTTCAAATGAAAAATTATTGCAGAAAGGAATGTCCTCTATATGAAATACAGGTGTTGGAATTTGTTGAGGATGACGGACCAAGCCTAGAAGACCACCCCATACTAAGAGAGTATAGAGATGTGTTTCCAGAAGAGGAGCCGGGTCTACCTCCGAGAAGGGACATTGACTTCTCAATAGAACTTGCACCTGGAGCAGTACCAGTTTCTAGGACCCCCTATAGGATGAGTACACCCGAGCTAGTTGAATTCAAAATACAGCTAAAGGAAATGATGGACAAAGGATACATCCGGCCTAGCATGTCTCCATGGGGAGAACCAATCTTGTTTGTGAAAAAGAAATATGGTACATTCATACTGTGCATAGATTATAGACAACTCAATAAGGTAACCATAAAGAACAAGTACCCCTTACCCAAAATCGATGACTTGTTCGATCATTTGGGGGGTGCTAGTATTTTCTCAAAGATTGACTTGAGATCTGGATACCATCAAGTCCGAATCAAGGATGAAGACATCCACAAAACTGCCTTCAGGACAAGATATGGTCACTACGAATTTGTGGTAGTACCATTTGGATTAACCAATGCCCCTGCCACCTTTATGTGCTTGATTAACAATGTACTCAGCAAATTCCTAGACAAGTTTGTACTGGTTTTTATTGACGATGTCTTAATATCCTCCAAGAATAGAGAGGAACATGAGGAACATCTTAGACTTGTACTTCAAGTGCTAAGAGAGCATCAGCTTTATGCCAAATTTAGCAAGTGTGACTTTTTCCATAAGAAAATACATTACTTGGGCCATGTCATATCTGAAGAAGGGGTATCAGTAGACCCTGACAAGATCAAATCCATCATGGAATGGCCTACCCCAAAGGATGTTTTGGATATCAGATCCTTTATGGGTTTAGTAGGATACTATAGGAGGTTTATAAAAGGGTTTTCCAATATTGGTTGTCCAATCACTGCCCTCCAGAGGAAGGGGATTAAATTCATTTGGACACTGGAATGTGAAGAAAGGTTTTAGTCACTAAAACACCTTCTGACCCATGTGCCCATGCTGAAGATCGTCGATCCCGATAATGACTTCCTCGTATGCATAGATGCCTGCAAGGAAGGACTCAAAGGAGTCCTTATGCAAGAAGGAAGCGTAGTTTTCTATGAATCTCAAAAATTGAATGAACATGAAGTCAACTATGTGACCCATGATCTAGAGTTGGCCACCATAGTGCACTCTTTGAAAATGTGGAGGCATTACCTCCTGGGTAGGAAATTTGTACTTATGACAAATCAATGTGGATTTTGGCACTTGTCTGACCAACCAAAACTCAATGCTAGACAAGCTAGGTGGATGGTCCTCCTTAGTGAGTTTGATTTCGAAATCAAACATATCAAAGGAAAGGAAAATACAGTGGTCGATGCCCTTAGCAGGAGTATGAAAACAATTCACCTGGCAGTAGTGAGCACCTACGAGACGAATGTCGGGGAAAGAGTCAAGAATGCATAGGAAACAGATGCATTCTTCTAGATCGTGACCTCGTACCTAGAGAAAGAACCCGGAGGGATAAAGTACGAAGGCTACCAGATGTTGGATGGAGGTCTACTTACTTACCGAAATAGGCTATATATTCCAAGTTGTGACGACTTGAAGAGGTTCATAATGGATGAATTGCACAAGAAACCATACATCAGCCATCTGGGCTATCAGAAGATGGTCACGGCCACAAGGAAACAATTCTATTGGCCTGGATTGAAGAAAGATATAACTGAGTATTTAGCTAAATGTCTAGAGTGACAACAAGTTAAATAAGAACACCGGCACCCAGCGGGATTATTACAACCTCTACCAATCCCGGAATGGAAATGGGAGACCATCTCCATGGAATACATCACTGGATTACCAACATTGGCCAGGAAGAATGACGCCATCATGGTAGTGGTGGATCAATTGAGCAAGTTCGCTCATTTTATTCCCGTCAAATCGACTTGCAAGGAAATAGATATTGCCAACATAGCCATGAAGGATATATTCAGACTACATGGCATGCCTAAGGAGATCGTGTCTAACAGAGACACAAAATTTACTTCAAAATTTTGGAAATCCTTGATGGTTGGTCTAGAGACCAAATTATTGTTTAGCATAGCCTATCACCCTCAAATCGATGGACAGATGGAAAGAGTGAACAAAATATTAGAATACATGCTAAAGATGCATGTAATGCATCAACCTAATAAGTGGAAAGATTACCTGCCACTGGTAGAATTTTCCTACAACAACGGCTACCAAGAATCACTAAAGATGAGCCCTTTCAAAGTCCTATATGGAGGTCGTGCAACACTCCAGTCAGTTGGAGTAATCCCATGAACAAAATTACGATTGGGCCCGACATGTTGAAAGAAATGGAACAACAAGTGATTCAGATAAAGAAAAATCTGAAAATCGCTCAGAATAGACAGAAAAGTTATGCCAACAGAAAGAGAACCCCCAGAGAATTCAAGACGGGAGACCACGTCTATCTCTAAGTTAGGCCAAGGAATAGTTCCCTGAGGATGGGAGCTTGTGCCAAGTTGGAACCTTGGTATTGTGGACCTTTTGAAGTCCTAGATAGAGTGGGACCCGTATCCTATAGGCTAGCACTTCCTCCCATAGTAAAAGCACATAATGTTTTCCATGTTTCATTGATGAAGAAATATGTACATGATTCTAATCATATAATTGACTGGTCTGTGATCCAGGTGGAACCGGAGGGACAATTCCTGCCAGAACTTCAATGCATACTAGACAGGAAGGAAACATCACTCAGGAACCGAACCATTGCACAGATCAAGGTGCAATGGAAATATTTTGGCCCAAATGAGGCCACATGGGAAATGGAGGATTCCATGAGACAGGCATACCCATTTTTTTCACTTTTGTACATACAAGACATGATAATAGATAGAACATTGAGGACGTTTTTCCTTTAAGGGGGAGGGAATTGTGACACCCTGTTTCCCCCAGTTTGTAAATATAACTACAAATGGCCAAAAGACTATTGCAAACTTTATATGTGTGGATATTGATTCAATGGACCTTTGTTCGAAAGGCAAACGAATGTGAACCTAATTATTTACTAAGAAAATGGACAAGTGTTGCATTACTAATGGAAGGGGGGTGTACTTAGAAAGACCATGGATGTTATATGAAGAGAGGGTGAAGGGGACCAGGAATGGTTGTGTTAACCTTCACCAAACCAGTGCTTACTGGACTTAATTTCTTAGGAACAGAACCGTCCTCAGACCCAGAAATGAATTATAGTCAGGCTGGTGGGTGGGAAGACCTCCTCAAGAGTTAATTAGGGATGGGGTGTGTAAGGACTCCTCCGTAAGGCTTCTAGACTTGACTGCTGACTAGGAATTCGGGCCACACACGACCCTGCTGAAAGAGGCAAGGAGGGAAGGTGTGGTGGGGAGAGGGGAAGAACACGCTTGCGAAGAGTGCAGAAATGAGAAGTGA
Organism: Picea engelmannii; assembly: GCA_009831015.1. Classification (NCBI taxonomy): domain Eukaryota; kingdom Viridiplantae; phylum Streptophyta; class Pinopsida; order Pinales; family Pinaceae; genus Picea; species Picea engelmannii. The sequence continues at coordinate 63,757 of ML807342.1, forward strand.
ATCTCAGGGATTCAAGGAAGAATAGAGAGTCTACGCATTTTGGACACATTAAATGGAAGAGAAGGTTATGATACAAGTTGATAAACGAGGCTAGTCCTCCTTGCTTGGTACTATGTAAACCATTGCCAGGATTCTGCGGGAAGAGGAGAGTAACATTTGTCCCTATTGTGGTTGAGAAAGAATAAAAGGCTGTGTTGTAGAGCATCGTGGTATATCTTGGTGGTGGCTAGTGGTAAATCCGTTTGGAGTGACTAAGCCTACGGTTGGGTGGAAACGGGCACCCCTTCCAGTAGTCGCTTCACATTGTCTGATTCTTATAAGTATTTTCTTGACCTTAATTGTTGAGTTAGAATTATGAATGGTTTCTCGGTTTCACACACACACATATATATATATATGCATGTATGAACATCTCTGCAAGAAATGGCTATGTTATGTGCATGCTTCCATCTCCTTGAGAACTCATACTTCCCACTGATAAACTGTATGCCCAGCTTCACTCTGGAGGGCTTCCCGGGCATAAGTCGTAAAATGGTCGAGATAGGAAATATTGTGTGGACCTGAAACCATCCATCTGAAGAGGATAATTTTCCATGATCCCCCTTGCCATGTTAATTTCCAAACCCAAGTCCCTAACCCGTTCGGGGTGGGAACTCAGGAAGAATAATGATAGGAAAATACCAAAAGGGAAAGGTTTTCCTTGTCTGAAGGACGGACGGATGAGATTTGTCCGGAAGGAGCCAAGGGTTGTCATGGTCATTAGTAATTAGAAAGAGCGAGGGAGTTAACCCCTCTAGCCCCTCAGATCCACGAGCTTTGAGTTCACGCACAGTGAGAGAACATATCTCGTTCGTTAGATCTGTGCGCGGAGAAACATAGCCGTGAGATCCAAAGGAAAGTGCACGAGTTCTAACCCTTTGAAGGTGCACAGGGGAGTGGACTTTTGCGAAGTCCCAAAGTTTTGAAGTTAATCGGAACCGTCCATCATCAGAGGACAGGTGGCAGCAGATCCGGGAGTTCGAGGATTCGGACCTCAAAAGATTTGTAAGGAGCAGAGAAGAATACCCGAGGAATTAGACGCCACATAAATCCTAACCATCAGTCGTGAAGGGACACGTGGTGAGAGATTGACATTTCACTGACTCGCAACTCAGGAGGTTAGAGATAGGAATCATGAGAATTCACGAAGTCTCAATTCGCGAAGAGTCGATCTAAGTCGTTGGGTCGCGAGAGATTGTGGACCATTGATCTGACATCGGGAGTTCAGATTTCGGGATAAAGAGGAAAGGGGATGGGCTAATTTCCATCTTTGCGATACGTGAAGTCCCGAAGTGCTTGAGAGTTGGGCCCCGAGTCATAGTGAGGGGTCATATGGATGGAGGTTAAGGAACGGAGCTAGCATTGGGCTAGGCTCTTAGTGCAGGGGTTCAAGAGTCGGTCACGCAAGGTTGGCTCATATGTGAATACCCGATGGCAGAAGTCACGAAGTGCCTTTTTTTTAGGCTTGTGGTCATGAATAGTGGTCACGTGGAGGGGGCTTGCAACTGGTGTTTGTTCTTGCGCAAGAACAAAAAAAACGAAAATTTAGAGGCTTTACATTATAGAAGCTCCTCCATTTGGTGGGTTTGTTACAATATAGTTGTGGTTGATGTTCCTTCTAAGTTTGGTATGATTTTGTCCAGATCTTTGTGTAAGAAGCTTGGGGGATCTCTTCAAATGGATCTCTCTTATGCCACTATACACGTGTTTAGAGGGGAATTTAGGAGACTTTATCGTCAATATCAGTTGGCATATATTATCAGTGACAATGATCATTCTATAAATCATCCCATTTATGCAGTTGGGGTTTTAAAGAATGCTAGACTGAATGAATGAGATGGAATTAATGTTGTGAGAAGGGGACATAGGGAATTAGACACATGTTTAAATGATTACTTGATGACATCAAACGGTTTCAAAAATTTTCATTTGAGCCATTAGTCATGTCAACATTTATGCATCATGATTATTTAACTTCATGAGTTGCAGATTCAAAGTCTAATCCACTCAAGCGAGAAAAAGACAAATATGGTTGGTTGCTACAGGAACTTCCACATGTCCTTGGTCATGATCATTTTAATCACTTTGGTGAATCCTCGAAGATCTGGACTTTACTACAAGCTCACGAGTATGCAAAATTAGTTAGCAAAGTACTAGTCGTCAGCCATAGCATGTGAAATGGGGTGTATCGTCATTTGTACTTGTCAGTCATTCAGAAGGTTACACTGATCAGTTTTCTTATTAAATGTGTTTTTAAAAAATGGCACGTTGTTCGTTACCTATATCAGCTAGTTTATTTGAATTGCCTCTTGTAGAGCTTGCAAATCTCTTTTATTCTCGTTACACAACAGACAGATCTCTTCTTTGTAACCAAGAATTTAGTTTTCGGGTCATGATTGTGTAGATGGGTAAAGGTGGACATATGAATCAGAAAGAGCTTGAAGGGCCTGAAGTCATGGAGGCTTATGAAGATTGTCAAATCATTTTCGATCGGGTAGGGTGGTACCTTTTCTGTACCAAGCTAGATGGTCACCATTACGCTACATCCAGGGAGTTTGTTGAGAGTTTCAATGGACAGTGGACTCGAATCGCAAACCTGGTTATGCAGGTTACTCAAGAATCTATAGTTGTTGCTTGCAACCTCCCCACTGATGGCGAAAGGTGGTTTAAAAATAAATTGATAACAGGAGGAGACGTCAATCAATTTTTAAAGCCTGAACACATAGACCCTAATTGGGCCAAGGGCATCCCCAGGGATTGGATTGTTGATGAGTGGATGGAATCCTTTCTCACGCTTAAGAGATTCATTACATGTGAGGGGAGCTATTCTATTGTATCCATATGCCATGTTCGATTTCTACTTCATCTAGCAAGGATTAAGAGAATGAATTTACCTTATTATTTCTTAAGATGTCTCAACAAGATGGCTATGAGGGTTCAAGCCAACCCCAAGACCACTCCTCACAGAATTTTCCATCAGGGGTTTATTAAATTTCTTGTTAAGGCCGAACTAGGGAAGTTGCAGAATACTTGGGATCAGTTCTTGATCTAGTTGGGGTTTGAGAAGGAAAATCATTATTCTGCTTCTCAATCACATGGAAATATTGTTAAGCCTGATCAAGAAACTCCATCTAATGTCGATCAATCTGCCACTACGAAGAAGGGTAAACGAGCAGCATGTTTAAAGACTCTAGAATAGCCTGTAAAATATACATCAGCCAGTGAACAAATAAATGCAGGGTCTTCTCACATATTAGGTGGAGGTAAGCACCCTTTCCCTTTTGCATAGAAAAATTACTCAAAAAGGGATAAGAGGTTAGCAGAACCTAGGGTTTCATTAGAGGACCAGCAACATGGAAAAAAAACAATAGAGTTTGAAGATCATGTACACCTTGAAGAGCCTATCTGAGAGGTCACTCCTCATGCCTCGAGTTCCTCTAAAGACAATACCTCTAGGGATAGAATTTTAGTAAGGAAACGAAGCATAAGGGCTCAAAATAAGTTCAGGTTGAAGTCTAAAGAAGTGAATAAACCTGCCATCATAGAGAAGGTTATCATCATTGATGAAGAGCCTGTCAAACCTATCGGAAAGACATCTATAAGCAAGAAAAACCCTATCACTAATCCTGAGAAGGATAAATTCAAGAAGGGTGCTTTGGTCTTAAATAAAAACACAATCACTGGGGAAAATAGAGTTCCTACCAGGAAACAGGGTAAAAAGGATATGAAAATCCTAAACCCTAAGATTGGATCTAAAGGGAATGATCCTAAATATATGCAAACCTGATCTTAATCTAAGCAAACCATAAATGGTAGCTTAGAATTGTTGGCAGAAGCAACTTCCTCGATCTTGCATAGAAAGTTATCAATTTAAAGATATCACCTCCGGGATAAATTCAGTTTTTGAGATTAAAAGTAATGGAGGATGGAAAAATATTTGTTGTTCCTTGTGTCTAAGGTATCATGCTCTGTTTTGGCTATGTTCGGCTATAACCTAGGCAAAGAAAAGAGTTTAAAACACGTGGGATTAGTTTTTGGAAGCTCGCTACAGGAAGTTCCTCCAATCGTATACACAAGGAAATAAAGGCGTTACCGGAACACCTGTAGCAGCTGATTTTGCCGGCATTCGCACCCAGATTCATATCTTGTAACAGAGGAAGGCTATAAATTATGTAATCATATAATGGATCATGTTATGAAGCTATAAAAAAATTTGTGGATCTAAAAAGCTATATTGGGATACGAAGATCAATCCAAATCAGTCACCTGTGTTGAGTTGTCAAAGGTTGATCTCAAGTGGAGCATTGAAGATCGAATATATATGGGAAAGATAAAGATGAAGCAGTAGTGTCATTATTCAAATGTAAAATAAGTCAAATCAAAGAGATGTTATGAAAGGTTTTTGCCCTGATTTTAGGAGCTTTTTTGTAAATTGTTATGACTTGGTATATCAGCAGTTAGAAACTTAAATTTTTCCTGGGTTTTTGTAGAGATTTGATTTGAGGTGTCCTTGATTCTCAGAATTGACCATAATTACATGTAACCTATTTGAAACATTATATATTGAATGATATAGAAGAAGAAAGGGTTGGATCCATGTTTTCCTAAAAGACTTTATCTTATACAATTGTTTGGATCGACCTTATCTGTGTAAAGATTTCAATGGTTAATGAATTCATTAGTTGCTGTGTATCATTCTCTTTTGTTTCTCATTTCTAATTCTTCATCTTGAACACATTATTACTATTATATGATTATATGTTTGTATGTATGTGCTGAGAGGATTTCCCTATTTTTATAGTGCAATCTTCACCACGTGTGTGTTTAAGATCTTTTAAATCTGGTTTAGGAAGGATTTATGGGTTTAATTTGTATTCTTCTAATGGTTAATTATATCAAAGAACATATTGTTCTTTTATGGTTATCAGTTTTGTTTTATTTATTCTTCTTCAACATATACCCCACTCTCACTTGACTCAACTAAGGTTTTGTTTACCTGATATGTTGCACATAGAGAAGAGATCTTGACAGATTATCCATTAAGTCCCTTTTAATATCAAGAGTGTGATCCTCCCACCTCTTTAAAATTATTTGATTTTAACTTTTGAAATAAGATGTGCTAGGTTTGTTCCTAATGCATTCTAGGAACAACTTCTAGCGCTAACAATCTCAATGTTCCATCCTTTTTATTCACAAATAATATTGGGGCACCCCAAGGTAACACACTTGGGCATATATACCCCTTATTCAGAAGCTCTTCAAGTTGCATTTGCAATTCCTTCAATTCTGGTGTACTCATCCTGTAAGGGGTATTGGATATTGGGGCTTCTTGAGGCATCATATTGATGGAGAAATCAATATCTCTTTTAGCGGGTAATCCTGGTATTTCTTTAAATACATATTCAAACTCTTTTAGGACTACATAATCTTCAATATTTGGGACCTTATCTTTTGGTGTCTCTTCCATATGTACTACAAATATTTTACACCCTTTCATGTAAATTTTCTTCAGCTGCAATGTCAAAATTTCTATGACAGTTACTGCCCTGGGAATTCCCTGTACTGTCCTTAGGTTCCCTTCCTCATCAAAGCAAGTAAATTCCTTATCATAACATTCTAGGATAGCATGGTTTTGGTCCAACCAATACATACCAATTAGGAAGTCATAGGAACCTAAAGGTATGATGTTCAAATATTCCCTGGTGCTCAATCCAATCATGTCCATTGGACATGCCTTAACCATCGCATTAATTTTTCTTGTAGCTCCAGTAGCCAACTGCACCAACCAAGATTTTCCAAGCTTGCTTCTTGGAAAATGCAATATTTCCACCATCTTAGGATCTAGATAACTATGACTAGCTCCTGAATCAATTAAAATAGCAATGGTTTGGTTATTGATCTTACATTCCACTTCAATCATATGTGACTAAAACTCAGCTTGCTTGTTGTCCAGGCCTACATAGATCCTAGGTAAATTTATGCCCATGTCCTCCACTGTATCAACTTCTTGTGCATTGTGAACAATCCTCAGTTTTCACCTATGTGAGGGAAATATCATTACATATGGTCTCCCCCACAACCCTAGCATAGGTGGTTTCCTTAGTATTTTCCCCATTGTCTCAATCATTCTAGGTTCTTTAGAAGTTGGTTTCCCTTGAGAATTATTTCTGAAGAATGGTGGTTTAGTTCCTTTCTTCCTATGTTCCATTTTGATTTTTCTCTTGTCTTCCCAAGCTTTTTGGAAAGTTGGACCTCCTTTATGTTGATCATAAAGGCATTTATCTTGCCTTATGGTTTCCTCCAATGTTTTGGGATCATCATATTGTATCTTGTCACTGATAAATGATGGAATCCCACCCAAATACCTTTGAATCTTAACCGACTCATCCTTGATGAAAGAAACATACTTCGGCAACTATAAAAACCTCCTTTCATATTCATCTATGGCCATACTCCAAAGCTCGAGTTCAAATAAATCCTTCATTTTCTTGTCACAATATCTCTTAGTCAAGTATTTATTTTGAAAATACCTCTTGAATTCCCTCCAAGTAACATTTTTTCTCATCAATGTGTTGCACCTGTACAAATTGGCCCCACCACATTGATGCTTTTCCCTTGAGATGGTAGATGGAAATTCTTCCTTCTTCATGTGAAGAGTAATTATGCAATTGAAAACACTTCCTCATTCCTAGAAACCATGTCTTCACATCTTCATCCTTCTTGTGTTCACCATCAAATGTAAGAGGCTTGATTTTGTTCATTTCACCTTGTAGCTCATCCACCCCAGACCTCCTCTTATGTTTCCTGGCAGGGGATGGACTTGAACTAATATGTGCTCTCCTAGTGGAATGCCTTGGGGAGTGATGGTGATGTCTTCCAACACTTATTGTTCTCCTCCTCTCATCATGAGACCCATGACTTCCCGATTTTCTTGAGTCATTCTTCTTATCCATCTTCTTTTCTATTATGTCCAAGCTCTGCATTAACTTTATGTTGAATCCCTCTTGCTACTCATTGGCTTTCATAAGCCTCTCATTATCATCTTTATGACTTTTGATATTCTTTTGCAAAATTTCTATGGTCTCTACCAAGTTCATGCTTTCTTCCATGCCTTCTCCATGATGTCCATTTGAATTTATACCTTCATTACCCGTATCGACATACATGCCTCTAACCTCATCTTCATGGTTGTAAGCCCCTTATGCATATTCCATGATTCTGAGCTCTGTTTTGATCCTATTTTGATCTAATTTCTTGTTAACTCTGCAAAATGTGCAGCCAACAAAACTTGTAAGGATAAATAATTTAACAAATTCATGCAATTATGTACAATATTTCTGATTCAATAATGCATTAGAATTATGATTTCTGATTTCTTGTAAAAGTGACTGCCCAGATCAATTTTCTGAGTGAATATTTATATTCTACTATCCAGGACCTTTCCAACGCCTTCTTCCGTGCTCAATTCTAAGTCTTGAGCATAAAGTTATGGTTATTTGAAAATTGTCCATTAATTATTTTGTTCATACTTCAACTCAATGCAAATCTGAACTGTAATTATGCATTTTGCACCTGATCCATTGGATTTTTGGTAGGATCCCAATTGGGTTTCTTCATATACATATTTTGGACAGTGTTTCCAAGTTTCACCTCTTTCTGGGTTCTAGGCTGCTAGATACAGCCTGCTGAAGTTTTAGGCCATTAGTATTTTTGGCCTTGAATGTTACAGGTTTCTTCTATTCCATATTAAAAAAAATTAACATGCCCAGAATTTTAATTCAACTCCATGAATGTGTTGTATGGTTCAATATCTTTCCATATGTTGTTCTTGTGCCTAAATCTGATTTCAGAGCAGAAAGTTATGGCTCTCAGAATTTAACTGGGTCTTAAAATTTATCCTCCATTGTTTGACCTGTAACTTCCTCATAAAAGCTTCGTTTGACGAATGGTTTACACCATTAGAAAAATCTCTCCGAGCTCTTTCATTTGAGATTCAAATTCATAATGTAAATCTACACACTTTGTTCTCATGGTTTTCGAGTAGCTAAAAATCTTGTTTAGGGCCTCAAAAACGCGCTGCAAAAAGATTACCTTCAAAAAATATAAAATGTCACAAAAAATCATTGGTTTTTTACAGTTGTAAACAATCCAAATGACTTCTTGTGCACCAATTTGAAAATTTACACCCATAATTAGCATGCACAACAACGACATAAGGTAGCGCATGCACCGTGCACCTATTACCAGTGTGGACCACTTCTCTGTCGCACCAATATCTACCACGCACAATTTTGGTTTCATGCACTAATATCGATTGCACGCAATTTTTCTGTGTTGCATGCTAATATTATTCGCACATTGTACTCTATGTGTCTCACAATTCCAAGGTTTAGTGAGCTCAAACCGTGCACCAGTACTCCCTGCGCACCATTAATTAAGCCTTCGCGCAGCGTGAATATTCAACATCCACGCACTGCACACCAATATTGTGTGCGCACCAACAAATTTCCTCTTTGCTCTGCTATTTTTTAGCGCGCAAACTACGTTCACCAATATTATGCATGTGCCACCTAATCTGCACCGTGCAGTGCTAAAATTTAGTGTGCACATCCGCGCTTTACCAGCTTTACTCGACGTAGCACCAAATTTAAGTGTGCACACCCACGCACCATAATTTTTCACGCATTACCAACTATTCACCACGAAGCTCCAAATTTAAGTGTGCACACCTGTGCACCATTATTTTTCTCGCATTACCAACTCTGCACCGTGCAATACCAAATTTAAATGCGCACAGTTGCGCACCATTATTTTTCGTGCATTACCAACTTTGCACCGCGCAGCGCCAAATTTAAGTGTGCACACCCACGCACAATTATTTTCCACACATTACCAACTCTGCACCACACAGTGCCAAATTTAAGTGTGTGTGCACCCACGCACCATTATTTTTCACGACTTATCAGCTCTGCATCGTACAACATCCAATTTGAGTGTGCACGCCTGCATACCTTTACTTTTTTGCGCATCAATTCTTCATGAATTTCATTGCATAAATTGGGGATTTTGCCCAATTTTCACCCAATTTCCACCATGGAAATTATGCAACTACGAAATTTGTTCAATTTCACTCCGATAAAACAAATTCAACCTCTGCAACAACAAATCGATGATGGTTGACATTCCTGGTACGAATTTTCCCAAATTCATTCATGGATTGAGAGTTTATTCAACCAATCTCGCTCCATCTGTCATGGCTTCCCTGTAACTTCAAATTCGACCAATTCCAGGTCTGAATTTTCTAGTACAGAGATTAAATTAATAATATTTCACCACTTGGCCAAATTTCTCAAATTCCCCCATGAATTTAACAACAGAAATTGGGGATTTTTACCAGTTTGACACAATTGCTTCTGATTTTTTCCATGGACGCAGTATAACTAGAAATTCGGCCACTCCGAAATGAATTCTCTGTGAAATTTTTCTTCAACATTCAACTTGTTCGGCCCATCCAGGCTCAGTGTTGAAAACTAGAGATCTGTTACCACATTGTAGCATCCCCAGCAACCAACTAAGCTATGCCAACCAAAAATTCAAACTTTGATACCAAATTAAAACATGCAAATACTTTGTAAATACATAGAATCATACAGAATAATAATATAAATACACATGCATCATACACAGGAAAAACCCATAAAAATAAATGCATAAATAATAATGCAGCACATAATTTAACACACAATTGACAATTATCTTTGATAAAAAGATCACCAACTGCATGCATACCTTCCACGTTCCTCCCAGCCTTAGACCACACTGCTCATAGCTCTCAGCAGTGGGTCATCCCCGAGTTGGGGATAAAATCCACCTGGTTAAAGGAATTCCTAACGAGGATAATGAATCTCAGACAACAGGAAAAACTCAGTCACAGGTGCCAACTCCAACTAACAACCTATAGTCCCTCATTCCCCACATGCATGTCCCATCCCAGGAAGTGTGCCCCTTCACTACTCAACAGTCCCTTGGCTGCCCCGCTTCCTTTCTGAGGCTTCAACAATAGGCCAGACAGGAAGTCTTAGAGCCCTGTAGCAACAGTTTGGCACCTTCAGGAAATCAATTCCCAACAATTCTCTCACCTAGAGAGAATTTCCCACGAGATTGACAACCTGCCTCTTCAATATCCCACGGGTCTGAAAACCCGCTTCTTCATTCCAACTCCTAAGATAACCAGGTAAAGGTACAATGACAGTAATAGGAAGGTATGGAGGACAACTAAATGAGTGAGTGAATGATGATGGAATCCTATAAAATGAACTAAGTCCAAACTATATGTATGCATGTTCCCAACTTCACACTTGTCATGTTGAGAACTATCTTGTCCCACTTGTCCCCATCCTTAGAACTTAGGATAAAAATAATTATCCATACTTTATACATTAAGAAATATTAATATAATATTCCTTTGGAATTAAGCTCCCTAGCTCAGCCTCTTATCCTTAACTTTTATCCCCCTTTCCCTACCTAGTGGAGTTTATCCCCCCATACTCTTTTACATGGTTGGTCTATCACAGTGATGTATTTTTCATTAATATTTGTGTGTGATTTACATTTATAATAAAAACATATTGTCTTTTTTGTATCTAGGCTCACGAGCCTCAAAAACATGAACATATACACAAAGGCGCTCTGGCCTCAATATTGCACACTCAAGTTGTTGTGCACGGTATCCTAGGATCTATGCACTTCTTCTTTTAGTGCGCAACATATATGTGTGCTATATTATGGAAGGCGCTTACAAAACTAATTCCAAGACTTGATACAAACAACTCACCAGCTTATATACATGTGTACATTTATATTTACATTTATTGTTGGGGTTCATCCTAGGTGTATTACACGTATTCTCTAATGGAAATGTTGAGACCCTGGATTAGCACCTGAAGTTCTATCTCATTGTTTGTAGCTATACCCAATCCTTCAAAAAAATCCCTGAGAATATGTCTCTTATGGTTTCTGAAGACACCACCCAGCCCTACCAACCTTGGGTTACCTTTGGAAGATACATCAAAATTTAGCTTGATGAATCCTTCTGTAGGAGGATACCACAAAGAAGGAGAAGAGGTGTCGGGAGGAGGAGGTTTACTGGGGATGAGCTGGGAGTTCTAGTTTAGTCCAGGGGATCTTAGAATTAAATTTTTTGGAGGAGAAATCTTCCAATCTTGCTAAAACCATGACTCTTTTAGAACAGTTTCTCTAATATTATTCCAAATTTGGTTTCAGATGCTATCACAATTAGAGTGGGTTCCTTTAAAAATTATGTTATTGTGTTCTTTCCCAACACCCCAACCCAAAAAACCTGGTAAGATTTTCCAAGCTCTTGATACGACTGGATCGAAAAAGTCCAAGTCACTCCATTACATCATGGTTGAGTTTATACTATGTCTATTTCACCCTAATTGACTGAAAAAATTAGCATTGTTGTTCCATAGGGTTGAAGCAAACTAACACTAATTGAGGATGTGATTTTTGCCTTCTCCAACCTCTTGGCAAAGGGAGCATATGGTTGGCCCTATAAAGCCTCTCTTATGTAGGTTCTCCCAGGTTAAAAATTTGTTTTATGTTAGGAGCCAAAGGGATGAAACCTTTGGCCAGAGATCTTGCTTCCAGATAAGCTTCCAAGCAATATTGGGAAGAGGATTTCGCTTAATGTAAATTAGGTTATAATCATCTTTTATTGTAAAGATTCCTTTTGAGGAATGACTCTAGCGTAATTTGTCTAGACCATCATGGAAAGTAATTTTTTATGTTGGAATTCTCTCCACACTTATTCCCACATGTTTTGATGATGGAGTGGTTCTCTAGGTCCTTTCGGCAGCCATCTTCTCCATGTTTCATCAGGAGGGTGGTCCTGCGAGTATTGCATATCCATATTTTTCCTTGATTTTTTAGGTGATCTCGAAGTGCTTTAAGATTTTATTTTTTCCCCGCATAGGGTTTTGATTCCAGGAATCTTCCTAGAACAAGGTATTCTTTCCACTCTGAACTTCCCAAAAACAATGTTGTTGAATAAGATGTGTATTCAACCAGGTTGCATTCCATATACTAGAACCATTTATATCCCCTTATAGCCTTATGAGGTTGTGATGTTCAATGTTGGGCCAGTAGTTTTTTTCCATATTTTCACAATTTGTCTTGTAGTTGAATCCATCTCCACCATGTTTTCACTCTGAGAATTACAATTGTAGATTTTGAATCTCGAAGGCCAATCCCCCATGCTAATTTAGGTTGGCAGACCATTTTCTCAATTGACAAGATCCCATTTTCAAATTTTTTTTGCTCCCCCCC